>NJCR01000903.1:1694-21250 GCA_002234235.1 Fusarium hostae
AGTGTAAATAGACTTTAAAGTTTGTAGCTATATAGGAATTTTTTAAAAATCCAGGAAAATAAATATGGCTTATTTTAGGACTTATTTATAAGCTATTAAAGTCTTAGCTATTTTCAGCTTAATTTGAGTTTTTAAGAATTATTTAAAAAACTGCCTTAAAGGTAAAAGTAAAACTAATCCACATGCTTGTCTAATCCATAAGCTTATCGTGCACATTATAAATTTATATAATAAAGTTTTTTTTTAAGCTAAAAGCTATAACTATTTATAAAGTAAATTATTTTAGCTATTAATTATATTATTTTTAAATAAATAATAAATATAATTATTAATATATTTAATATATTATTAAAGTAATAATTTAAATATAAAAAGCTAAAAAAGATTAAATAATATAATAAATAAATAATTAATATAATAATTATAATATTATATAATAAAAAAGTTAAAATTAAAGCTATAAAATTTATTAAATAGAAAATTATTAGCTTTAATAGCCTCTTTAAGGCCTATATAGAGGCCTTTATATTACTTATTAAAGTTTTTATTATTATAGAAATTAACCTCTTATTATTTATTATAATCTAAAGATATATTTATTATTTTAATTGCAATTAATTATATAGTAATTTAGCTGTAAAAGGTTAGAAATTGAAGCTTTTGGTACCCTGCTTATACTGAGATAAAGTGGGGCGGGGTATGGATTGCAGCTCCTTGAGCTCTTAGGAGATAGGGCCAGCAAATGAGATCCTGAGACATTACAGCTCAAGCCACTGGGCAACAGATACGATGAATGCGAGAATTGCGTGTGGGGTGATTGGCGGTTAGATCGGCATCACCACATCGGCTGGGCGTTATTTGGCTTTCAGCCTTGGATATGGGATTGGGGATGAGGTGTTTATGGGAGTATAAAGCTGGAGTAGGTTCCTTGGTTTTGTATGAAGGATTACATGACATCAGACAAGATCCTATTCTCAATTACCTATCTACTGAAATACACCTTTTCGAAGTACTGCTATCATCTGCATTTATCAGATTTGTGTCATATCGTCAAGATGGTTGGTTTTGGATCAGCAAAGGATCAGAAGAAGAACCATGAGGAGGTCGCTGATATTCCCGCGCACTTGTCCGATTTGCACTGCGTGAGTATTCTCTCATATTTCTGCTGAATAATCCCATGCAATCTTACTTACACACTACAGTTCACCGAAACAGACAACTGTATAACTACAAGTCGGTCATGGTCCCCAATTCTACCAACTCGACTAACACATCCCAGCAATGATGGACCTCCCCGGCTATCGCATCACCAAAGTTCTCGGCGCAGTCTACGGCATTACAGTACGCTCACGAAACATCGCCGCAGGAATCGGCATGGTTATAAAGAGCATGGCAGGCGGCGAACTAACCTGGTTTACTTCGATGCTGTATTCTTGTCGCAACGATTCTATCAGCAGGGTTGTTCAAGAGACCAAGAGAAGAGGAGGCAATGCTATTATTTGCTTGCGCTTCGAGACTGGAGATTTGGGAGGTTTTGCACAGGCGAGTGCATATGGAACGGCTTGTGTGGTTGAGAAGATTGAGGGTTCCAACGTTGAGGCGCCTCAGTTGACGCATTAGAGTTTGGTGTGTAAGTTGTGAGACTGGCAGGATACCCTTTATGATATGTTTTAGCAGTATTGCTATTCTTCTATCTCAATAATGTCACTTCCACCTCTTATTACTTAACGAATGCTTGTCCATTTGTCATAGTCCAATTCGAATACCCCGGATTCATCAAGCCCCGGGCAGCATGATGAGTGGGGTGCATCCGGGGTTCGGAGGCCGGGGGACGATGATGCGCCGGACCTCATATCGTATCGAAGCAATTGAAACATGATACAGAGTCACACTCAATATCGTACAAGTAGGAAGTAATTGTATAAGGACAGATTGACCGAAACAAACTCTCAATGTGAAACTGACTGATCGCCAGCTTACGTCATCAGAAGCTTTGCCCGATGCGACAAGTCGGCACGAGCACGAGCACGAGCTTAGACATCTCCTCGCGTTAGTCTCTATTGACAACCAAATACAGATCCAATTGACGCCTCATTTCCTTCCTTTCTTTCATCCACAAGCATTTGCCGATTCGTTGTTTGCCTCGTGCTAGCCTATCGTTATTCAATTCAATCTCCGACGCTCGCTTCCGCGCGCACCGCAATATGCGCCAGCACCAATAAACTCGCGTAACACAAACACCAACACCAACACGATATACGACGGGGTACACCCTCCTAATAATGGCTTCAAATATGTCCCCGTCAAGTCCCGTGAGCGACCGTCGATACTCGGACGATTCTGTTTCTTCGGCTTCGACGACGAGTCTTGTGTTCGATAGGATACAAGAGAAGACAATGATGGACGCTTCAAGAGATAACAACGATTCTCGAGCTCTCGAGGACGATGATCCCCTCAAGGAAGAGGATGACCTAGAGACGGGTCCTTTCCTCGGTCATGGGGCTTCGCTGCATCGCGAACCTATGGATAGAGGATTGCGACGCATTCTAATCATTGTCGGCTCTGTCTTTGTCGCGGCATGGCTTATTGGTCTCGGCACATTCCTCTACTTTGGCTCATATCATCACGAGAGCGATACCGAGCACGATCCTGATGCTGCGACGCGAGGCTCAGGAAAGGCCGTTACAATGGATCAGCTCTTCAGTGGCTTCTGGCAGGCCAAGTCACACAGTATCAGCTGGATTGGTGGTCCCGATGGAGAGGATGGTTTATTGCTTGAGGTTGGAGCTAGCGAGAAGCCATATATCGTTGTAGAGGATGTTCGCAGCGATAAGGAGACCAGGTCACCCATCGATACAGAAGTCAAGGCCTCCAAGTCACGAACATTGATGAAGGACAACTTCTTTGTTTACGAAGGAAACCAATACTCTCCCGAATGGAATGAACCCAGCCCCGATCTGAAGAAGGTCCTTCTCGGTGTCGAAAAGAAGAAGAACTGGCGTCACTCTTTCAGCGCCATCTACTTCATCCTCGATGTCGAGACTCAAGAAGCTGAACCGCTCGTCCCTGGCAAACCTGACGCTCGAATTCAGCTTGCTACATGGAGCCCCAAGAGCGACGCCGTGTCATACACTCAAGACAACAACTTGTATATCCGAAAGTTGGCCGATAAGAAGAATGTCGTCAAGATTACCAAGGATGGTGGCCCAGAGTACTTCTACGGTATTCCCGACTGGGTCTACGAGGAAGAGGTCTTTGGCGGCCGCAGCGCTACATGGTGGTCTGACGATGGCAAGTACTTGGCCTTCCTTCGCACAAACGAGACTGGTGTTCCCGAGTTTCCCGTCCAATTCTTCATCAAGCGACCCAGTGGCACAGACCCTGAGGAGGGTGAGGGGGCGTATCCTGAGGTTGAGCAGATCAAGTATCCCAAGGCTGGTGCGCACAACCCAGTTGTGGATCTGCTCTTCTACGACGTGTCGAAGAAGGATGTTTTCTCAGTTGATATCGATGGCGCATTTGCAGATGATGATCGTATCATCAACAATCTTCTCTGGGCGGGTGGCAAGGCTCTCGTCAAGGAGACCAACCGTGTCAGTGATGTTCTCAAGGTTGTCTTGATCGATGTTGGTTCTCGCAAGGGCAAGACTGTTAACACTATCGATGTTGATAAGATTGACGGTGGTTGGTTCGAGATCTCCCACAAGACAGCTTTCATCCCTGCCGATCCTGAGAATGGCCGCGATCACGATGGATACGTTGACTCTTATCTGCACGAGGGCTATGATCACCTGGCTTACTTCACTCCTCTCGACAACCCCGAGCCTATCATGCTCACCAAGGGCAAATGGGAAATCGATGATGCTCCTTCAGCGATCGATCTTGCCAACAACTTGGTCTACTTCATTGCCGCCAAGGAATCATCTATTCAGCGCCACGTCTACTCTGTCAAGCTTGACGGTACCTCTCTCGAAGCTCTGACTGACCCAGAGACCGAGGCTTACTACGATGCTTCCTTTTCAAAGGGTGCTGGCTTTGTCCTCCTATCATACCGCGGACCCAAGGTTCCCAATCAAAAGGTCATCTCCACACCTTCAAGCGTCTTCACCTATGAGCGTGTCGTCGAGGACAACTCCGAGTTAGCCGAGCGTGCCCGCCGCCACGAGCTTCCTGTTATGCAATACGGCACCCTCGATCTTGGTGATGGCGTTGAGGTCAACTACGTTGAAAGACGTCCCCCTCACTTCGACCCTAAGAAGGAGTACCCTGTCCTCTTTCAGCAATACTCCGGTCCAGGATCTCAGTCTGTTACCAAGAGATTCTCAGTTGACTTCCAAGCCTACGTCGCTTCGGCCCTTGGCTACTTGGTCGTCACCGTCGACCCTCGAGGCACAGGTTTCCTTGGCCGCAAGCATCGTGTTGTAGTCCGCTCTCAACTCGGCGTCCTGGAGTCCCAAGATCACATCGCCGCTGCCAAATCCTTCGCTTCCCGCCCATACGTCGACGCCGATCGTCTAGCAATTTGGGGCTGGTCTTATGGCGGCTTCACCACCCTCAAGACACTTGAGCAAGACGCCGGACGCACATTCAGCTATGGCATGGCTGTCGCTCCTGTCACAGACTGGCGCTTCTACGACAGTATCTACACCGAGCGTTACATGCGTACACCACAAGAGAACGCCGACGGCTATGACATGTCTATGATCGCTAATGCCACAGCTCTCGGCAGCAGCAAACGTTTCCTTCTCATGCACGGTGTTGCCGACGACAATGTCCACTTTCAGAACTCGCTCACACTTCTTGATGAGCTTGACCTGGCAGGTGTAGAGAACTATGATGTTCATGTTTTCCCCGATAGCGACCACAGCATCTTCTTCCATAACGGAAACCGCATCGTATATGATAGCAAGTTACTCCTTTTTGACACAGTAAACTCGGGCTGACAATGGCTTCTAGAACTTCGCAATTGGCTTATCAACGCCTTTAATGGCGAGTGGCTCAAGATCTCTGACCCCAAGCCTCACAAGGATGGTGTCGAGAAGGAGAAGCGTGAGATTGATGCAGTGTCTTTGGTTTAGAATAGCATTTTGTAACAATGGTGCTTTTCGAATGCGTCTGGATTGCATTATGGCAGAATAACAGTATCATCATGGCGTGTCACAGCGTTGCATCAGAGACCAGATAACAAAGACAAATCAATGTACTATCATACAACATACAGCAGCCCGACAGAATACATGCGTCTGACTGCGAAATTTAGTATCAAAACTTCGTCCTCCAGTCTACCACCAAAGTCCTTGAGTGTCAATCGCTCTCAAAACCTTCCTTCCAACGCCCCCTCGCGCAACTCGCGGGAGAAGCAAAATACGATTACAGGATTTGAAATCCTCGCCAATAGACTATCCTTTTTTTGACATCCGTAAGCGGGAATGAATCCACTTTGAATAAAGTCTCCTGCCCATGAAGCTACTGATTATGCGCTACCGGTCGTGGGATATGATAATAGGGAAGGCAACGCCACATCGGTACCGGTACCTGCATCTAGAAACCGTAGCCGGTGGGCTGCGGCGCGAAGCCGTTTGCTTGGCCATAGGGTGCAGGCGAGGGTGAAGAGCCCATGCCGCCAGGTCCAGCTGTGATCATGAGTCTAGAAGCGCCGAGGATTGGTGTGTTGTCATCGGTCTTCTCCTTCTCTTGCTCCTTTGCCTTGCGGGCCTCGTTGTCTGCCTTCAGAATGGCGAGGTCCTTCGTTTGCTGGGCAAGCATGTTGATCATGTAAGGCATAGAGAAGTCCATGAGGCCATGGCGCCACGAGAGCTCCAGAACGAGGTCAGGGCGGATGAGTTCGTAGCAGGCGTACAACATGCCGGTGTAGCATTCGCGGTGGCCAATATCGACAAACTATAGCTGTTAGTCTATTGAAGATTTCAGGGTCTCAAGTGGTACTTACATATTGAAGGAGGTCGCTGACAATCTCGGTCTTGGCAGAGAGAGCAGCGGTCTCGATGGCGTCCTTGTACAGCTTGTCCTGCTTAGACAAGGCAATAGACTTCTCCCATCGCTTGTTCTTGCGGTAGATGGAAGCAGCAATCTGGCGGAAGAAGATGAGATCATGCTTCTCCAGACGGCTGGCCAGCTCAGTAGCATCGTAGTTGTCATAGTTCTGAACTGAGTCACGTAGGGTCTTGTAATCCTCCTCCTCGATGAGCAGATCGTTGACAGCCTCGTTCACTACACGCTTGTTCTGAGTTTGCACGTTGAGCAAGAAAGGCTTGATGAGAGGAAGGTCATCGTTCTTCTGGAAGATCTTGACGACGCGGTTAACGTCGATGCGAGGAGTAAGGGTCGCAAGAAGATCGGTGATGAGTGAAGGATGTTGCTCAACATAGAACTTGATAGCACGGTAGTAGATCTCCAAGTTGGCGACCTTGACCACGATCTCCTTGAACTGCTGGTGATCCCAGGAGTTCTCGGGTCGCTCAATGACGGCAAGAGCAGCGTTGTCAAATTCGTCATAGTGGTAGTAGCAGAAGACCAGCTCTGGCCAGAGGTTTGCCTCCTCGCAGGCCTTAATCATCTTGGGGAGATTCATGCGAGACCAGAAGATCTTGATGTGCTCCATGAGGCGGTCGGGGTGGTACTTGGAGAGGGCGATGCCAAGCTCAGTGAACATTCCCATGTGGGCACGCTCAAGGCCAAGACCTTGCTCGAGAAGGCTAATAAGCTCATCGAAGTAACCGTTGCGCTCGTACTCCTTGACTAGGGTCTGGAGTTGCTCAGCATCAACAATCAAGTTGAGACCGCAAATCTGGGCAAGTCGGAATTCCTTCTTCTGCACGCAGGCCTCGTGAACCTGCTTCCACACCTTGATGTTGTTGGCCTTGCGGGCACACTCAACGGCGGCTTGGTAGTCACCAAGGTGAACAAGAGTGGTTGCCAACTTGGCCCAGTTGGAAATGCTGGTATAGAAGATCTTGGAGGCCTCAAACAAGCCTTCCTCATAAGCCTTGTCACCAGACTCCTCAATGTTAGCAACATTGGTGGCTCGGAGGAAGTCCTCAAGCTCGGAGAGCTGATCAAGGCGAGCATAGGAGAAAGCCAGAGCAGTGTCGATAGCAGGCTCACGGAGGGTCTTGCGGCACATGCGCAAGTACTTGACGAGATCCTCGTTCTTGCCGGCATGAGTAGCAACTTCAATGACCTCCAGGTAGTTGCGGGGGTCCTCAGCCTTAATGTAGGACTCAATAGCATCAGAAACACGGAGACCATCAAGCTGAGCCTTGGCAACCTTGCTCCAGACCTCGGGCAGGTCAACCTCTTCGGCATAACCCTGGGCACGGTCGATGCTAACCACGTTGTCGATCAGTACGTCAACAGCGGCAGACTTGTTATCAGCCTTCTTGTAGATCTCGAAAGCTTCCTCAAAGAGGCCAACCTCAATGCAGGCAGTGGCGATTTCATCGGCGTTGTAGTTATCGAGCTTGTGAATATAGTCCATGACACGGCCCTTGTCAGCCTTGGCAGCAGTGAACATAAGCAAGTTCTGAAGGTTCTGGTTGTCGCTGAAAGGTGAAGGCTCGAGGACAATCTTCTCAAGAAGCTCAATAAGCTCAAGAGGGAGATCATTCTCAAGGAAAGCAGCGACGGCCACGGAGACCTTTGAAGGATCATTGGCCTCGGGAACCGCAGTAGCGGTGACTTGGTCAACAACAGATCGTCGGTGGATGTTGTTCTCGCTCAGCACGAAACCCCACAGCTCAGCATCAGATCGCTCCAACAGATATCGTGCCTGGGCCCTGTACATGGAGTTCTCGTTGGTGATGTTGACGAGCTCCAAGTCATTCTGGCCCTTGGAGTAGGCAATGTAGGCCAAGTTAGGGTCGCGCTTCTCGCAGTACTTTCCGACAGTGAGCGTGTCGTACTGGTCGTTCTCCTTTAGGAACTTCTCCGGATTGTTGTTGGAGTCAATATAGATCTTGGCAAGGGCGTTGAACACAGCTTGCTGTTGGTTACCCTCGTTAAGGGTCTTCTCGAGGAAGGGCAAGAGAAGCTTGAGTCTGTTTCGAGACTCAACCTCGGAGACAAGTGAATCAATGCTGATAGCCTGGGCGTTAACAGTCTGCAACAACTGCTTGATGACATTTTCGTCGCAATCGACATCCAGAAGGCCTCCGATGACTTCGGGAGCTCGTGTAGGGTTCACCGACTGGACGTAGGTCTCAATAGCGGCAAATTGCTGGTTTTGGTACAGGTATAGAATCAGATCGTGAACGAAGTTGAAACGATCGCAGACGATGATCAGAGGAAGCTGCTCGGGCAGCTTGGCTTCCTTAAGGAAGTTCTTGACCTTCTCTGGGTTGTACACGTTACTATCGCGGCACAATCGCTCAACTTCGTTAAACTGGCCCATTTTAGTAGCAGCCTCAATGTACTTGAAGTGCACGTCGGGGTCCTCTGACAGGTTCACAATGCTACCGAGGTAGTAGAACAGACCCTCGGCAGTCTTGTACTTTTCGAAGAGATCAATCAGGCGAACAGCTCCCAGGAGGTCGGAGTACTTGGTGGCGATGGTAACAACTGACTGCAAGTTTTGGCGGATGTTCGTCTTCATCATAGCATCTAGGCAATCAAGGGATTGCTCGACAGAGAGCTTGCCGAAAAAGGTGGTGAGCCAATCA
Source organism: Fusarium hostae (assembly GCA_002234235.1). Taxonomy (NCBI): domain Eukaryota; kingdom Fungi; phylum Ascomycota; class Sordariomycetes; order Hypocreales; family Nectriaceae; genus Fusarium; species Fusarium hostae. The sequence continues at coordinate 10,373 of NJCR01000903.1, forward strand.
GGGTTGAAGTTGGGGGAGCCAGGAATGTTGACAACGACGCGCTTAATGGCCTCGGGGTCCTCATAGAGCTCAAGAGCCTTCTGAGGAAGGTTGGCCTGCTCACAAAGTTGGGCAATGCGAGATTTATCGAAGTGAGTGAACATCTCGTTGCCCAGAATAGCCTCGGCAACCTGAGGAGCGTGCATAAGGTTCATCTCAAGTAGGCGGGTCTGAAGGCGGGCATGTTCAGGCTTGTTCTCTTTCAGCGCATCCAGCAAGAAGGCAGTGGCTTGTTGGATCATGCCCTGCCCTTGGAAGATGTCGCAAACACGCTCCAAATCAACCAAGGAGCCCTGCTCGTTATTAGCCAGAGCACTAGCAAACTCGGCACCCTTCTCAGGGTTGATACGAATGATATGCTGAAGAAGTTGGATATAATCAGGTTGATAGCCGGTCTGGGTCGAGTACGGGAGAATCTTATCAAACTGGCCGGTCTCAGCAAAACCAGCAACAACCTTTGCAGGAACCTCCGCCTTAAGGTAAATGGTAAGGGCCATGTTCATATCGTACGGACGGACCAAGTCTCCGAGCGCCTCGGAGCAGTCCAACTTGCCCTCCTTCAACCACTTCTCGAGCAAATGCTTGCGATTCTGCTGAAGAACGGGCTGTGCAAGCTCGAGGGTCTCCTCGCGGTTCAAGGAGCCCTTGTCCAAAAGCATACCGAAGTATTGAAGTGTGAAAGCCATCTGACCAGGTTGAACAGGAAGGCGCTTGAACTTCTCGATAGTCTCAGCGCTTCGCAGGAAGCCCCGCGGGGAGTTGGCGGCAACCTTAGCAGCCTCCAAATAGCTTCCCGCGTTGAACAACTGCTCGAATTGGCGGGCATAAAGGTTATCAGCACCGGGAAGTCCAGCTCTTGAGGCCATCTTGATAGCCATTTCTGAGTTGGCGGGGTTCTGAAGAAGGTACGGGATGATGTTGTTGTCGTCGATGGTCACGAAAAGCACTTGACCCTTGCGGTTGATGCCGACAATACCAGAAGAGCCGTCGTCTGTGCAGGTTGTGAAAATCGTCTCGCTCGAAATTCGGTTCATGTAGATGCACGAGGCAGTCTCGAGATCATAGAGGTGGATAAAGCCGTACTTGGTGACCATATAGATGACGCCGTACTTCTGAGAAACCTGGAGAGCGACGGGGAAATCGTTGGTGGCTTCGGGGGGGAAGAACATGTCGACCGCCTTCTTTTGGAAGACCGGATTCGACTCGGGATGGTCGACCTCAACGATGTGAAGTTTGGCGCCGGTTGCCGTTCGTACAGCGAAACTGAAGAACTTGGTATCTTGGGGAGCACCTTCTAGGCGAAGTGTACCGAAGGCGGCGGCATGACCTTCTATGGCCTGGCTAATTCCACGATCCTTGGAGTAGAGCTGCATAGCTCCAACCACACGGCCCTGCTGGGATGAGATGCCAACAACTACCATCCACTTGCCATCGCTGTTAACTCGGTAGTTGATAATTTGGCAGCCCTAAAACAACACTGTTAGAACTAACGTCGGATTAGTAGTGAATGAAGCGGCTCACTTGAAGGTTATCATTGCGCTGGAACACCTTGACGGGGGCATCTTGACCCGCATCGTAGACATTCCAGTGGAAGACACTGGTTGTTGTGACAAGACCAAGCTCGTTCTCGCTGATCCACTTCCAGAACTGGACATCCTCGTTCATGGTGCAGGACTTGAGCTTCTTCTTTTGCTCGAGGTCGAAGATCTGCAGTGTTCTAGACTGAGCCTTCAGAGCAATAACCTGTCGGTTCCAGTGCATGATGGCACTGTCGGCCTTGATCGGCCGACGGGTGACGTTGTTGCCATTCTTGAGCTCGATGATAACGACCTCAGGTTGGGCAGCTTCGTTCTTCTTTTCTCGCACACACACGTAGGAGTCGGACTCGAGTGTCTAGCTTCTAGTTAGTTTATGACGTTGTTTACGGCGATCAAGTAGCTGGTGGCAGGTTTCAGGACGTACGCAGGAGTTGAAGCCAATGCTCTGTGTGTCCACGCCAACATTGGCGAGCTGGACAAGCTCCTGAAACTTGATGGGCAGAGTCGGCATGGCGCCGGTGTGGCCTATGATGAGGTAATAGGGACCTTTCGCAAATCGACGCTCCTAAGCTCGAGTTCGGTCGAAAGACTGGGTAGAAGAATTGGAATCGATCTCGGATCGATCGTCAGTAATTATGCCAGGGTTGCCTACGGTGGGCGCAGTGTGAGCTTCCATATGCCGCGTGGCAGGAGACAAGATTTCGATGTAAACAGAGAAAGCGCGTGAAATCGAAGAAAAGGAAACGAAAGCGACGAAGTAGAGTTCGCTATTAATCAAATTCTGCTGATGGTCGCAGAGAGGAAGAAGATGGGGATGGTGTTGAAGGTGTGTTTTGGTTAAAGGAGAGAGCGAGCAGGAAGAAGGTTAGGTTAGGTCCAGGTCACTTTGGGTTACGTTACCTGTTCTGTTTGGAAGGAGCCACAGGTACAGCTGCATTGAAGTGGAGAGTGGAGGTGCAGCACTGCAGTCAGGACAGAAGGTACGTACCCTTTAGTGAAATACGGCGTGCCTGGGGAGCTAGCGTCCACTGGCTGCCACTGTCCCAACAGTGCCAATGCTGACAGCCTATTTCAGGAGCCAATAATTAGCCGCATGGCGCCTTGATTTTCCGAGCCGGCCGAGATGAATCAAGCAGGCTTTCGTCATCAACAAACAGGTGCCAATTTATCCAAGTAAAAAGGGGGAGCGTGAATCACTGAGAAGAACTACCCTGGACCCATCAATTGATATGATTTAGCATAAAGGCTTTATACCGATGGTTGATTTATTGCAGAAAAGTGGTGGCTGTCTCATAGCGAAACTCAATTTGCTTTTCGTTAAAGTTTCGTGTTGAACTTATTCTCTAACTGAGAGACCAGCTGTAGCCTGTAGCACAACAGCTTAAGCTCATAGGAACTCCTATTTGTCAAGATATCAATACAAATAGACAAAGAAGAATAAATCAAGAAACCATTTATCTTCCTTGGCAATCAAAATCATACCTAGTCAGCAAATCATACCTGCTATTCACTTGACCTAATAGAATCTCAAGAAGTCATTTCTAGGTAGGCGCATAACCACTTATATGGGCAAACCACATCATCATTCGTTTGGTACATGCCAATCCATATCCAAACACCATTTCAGGCTTTATTCGCCCAAGCTCAAACATAATAAACCAACCCAACTTCAACATCCAACTACGATAAATGCTCCCGATCAATATGATGTGTGACAGCCGCCTCATCTCCTTCAAACCCTTCACAAAACGGGCACTTAACCGTCTCAACACCAGCACTCGGGACACTCCCCAAACCCTCATTAAAATCCGGTATGAAATCCGCCAAACACCTTGGTGGCGGTCCAGTAGCAAACTCGTCGTCTCGCCTCACATCCGTATATCGCATAGTAAATCTTGTTGACTGGGTTTGACTTCCCGTCTCTCCCGTCGCTGCAGTAGTGTTGCCCATTCTCTGCACTCGGCCCACCTGCCCATCCTGTAGTCGCACTTTGATTCCTCGTGGATGATTGCCCCGTGTGAGAATATCCTGCACTATTCCTTTTGTCTCTTCTCCCGTGGGCTGGTCTTCTTTCAGTATGATGAAAACTGAAGCTCCAGGGATGACTTGTTGTACTGTTGGGACTGTGCCTGATGCTTGCTGTGGTGTTGCAGGTGCGCGAGATGGCCGTGACGAGCCTCCTCGTTGATTATTCTGCTGTTGACGTGGGGGGCGAGGTTGCCGATTTCGAGGCCGATTTGGCTGGTTCATCGTTGCAAAGAATGATGTTGAGCCTTTGGATAATACAAAAATGGATCGTCGTGCTGCCTAAAAATAAGATGGCAAATAAACCAAGAATTTAGGGAACGCAGTTTTGGTAAAGTTAAAGCTGATTTGATGATGCATGGGGAACAAATATCTAATGTTTCCCTCATAGAAGATATTTACCCTAAAGCAAACCGTGACATAACAAAAAAAAAAGCATAAAATATCACTTACAAACACAACCAACGTTCGCCATTAAACGATAATGAAAATAGAAAAATATTTTTATTACAATGATGTAGTAAAGTTGAGATTGTCATACTATTGTCTCCTCTACACAAACTACTTATGCTGTTCAATGTGTCCCAAGATCCAGCCATTCTATGTACGCTCGAATTTCCACGCTGTGCACAACACTCCAAAAGTCTTTCCATATTTTCTTTTCATCCTTCAGCAGGGGCAGGAGCGGGCTTCTTCCTGATATCCTTCCAGCCCATTCCAAAAGATGAAAGGACCATAGCACAAGACGTTCCCACAGCAAGCAGAAACGTCGCACGCACACCTCTAGAGTACGACCACAAGACCTGCGGCAAATCTGCTCCAGAAACAACTTTATTGACTGCTCCAGCGCCGGCATCGATGACCATGTCAGCGCTGATATCGGGAAGTCTTGCGACAAGCTCCTTGCGGAGCTCGTGGGTGAAGATCACATTGGCAGCAGTGATGAAGATAGCGCTGCCAAAGGTTTGAGAGAAAGTCAAGATCGCCATAGCTATAGGAGTAATATCGGGGCTCGTGTTGGCCTGGATAGCAATGATGGGCATCTGTAAGCCAAGACCACGACCAAGACCTATCAGAATCTGATAGCCAGCCCATGTAGCCGTGGAAGCGTAAGGGCCCATGGAGGAGGCTAGACCAAAGCCGATAGAAGAGAGAATGGCGCTGGCCGTGGTAAACGGAAGATAGTAGCCAACCTTCTGAGCTGCTATCTGTTAGCTGAAGGTCTTCAAGTGCCATACCAAGAGGACTTACCAAGAGCGCCACTCGCGACAGCTGCGAAGATGACACTGAGAATACTGGGAAGAAGATTGACACCACTAGTAAAAGGCGAAGCATCTTTAACCGACTGGAAATAGACAGGAAAGTAGTACGATGCCACCATAACCGTAGAAAAGAGGAATGACTGTGACAGGCACGAAGCCCAGACCTCCCTTGTGCGCACAATTGGAAGAGGAATCATGGCCTCTGAACCAACGCGATGCTCCCAGTATATGAAGATAATGAAAAGAACACCGCCGCCACAGAAGAGCCCAATGACAGTTGCAGAGTTCCAAGGATATTCGAGACCACCCCATTGAAGTGCCAGTAGCAACATCACTATGCTAGGGCAGAACAAGATGAAGCCGGTGAAGTCGAGTTTCGTTTTTAGAATCTGCATGGCGGTTTCGTCTCTACTGGCTCGATGATCAGGCATATGGACAAAGAGAATCAGAACTGCACAGATAGCGCCGATTGGAAGGTTGATATAAAAGCCTAGGCGTATAGTCAGAATTTGTACAAGTCTGGATCAGGGATGAATATGACTTACACCATCGCCAAGTGGTATACTGAGTGAAGGCGCCTCCTATCAAAGGGCCACTGATGAGTCCCAACTGAGCAAACCCCATGATAATACCAACAAGAGACGGACGCCTATGGATAGGAACCGCCTTCGCAATCATGGTGAGAGCACCATTCTGAATACCAGAAGAGCCTATACCAGCAACGGCTCGACCGATGATCAACATAGCAGACGACTGGGCTACGCCGCAAATAAGACTGCCAACCTCAAACACGAAGAACAGCGCTAAGAAAGTCCACTGCAGTGTGTGAGACTCTGTACTATAAGTTGGGTTGGAGTTTACTCACTCTTGTGTTGAAGTACATGTATATTTTGCCGGTAAGTGGTTGTAGGGCAGCACTGTAACATAACATGGTCAGCAATGTAGGAGGATTTAACCTAGCGCTGACCCTACCTAGCAAGATTGTATGCACTGGAATACCATCCTATGTCCGGTAAAGAGTGAAAGTCCGAAGTTATGCGCGGAACAGCCTGAATTTCCTTAGTATACAGTGAAACTCAAGGGACTGAATATGTAAATACCGTTGAGATGATAGACATATCCAGCAGCATCAAGAATGCAGCAAGGGTAAGGGATATCATCATGCTTGCGAGCTTCCATCCCGATATCCATTCCGTTTCCTCCTCCTCTGTTGTAAGTTCGCCTTCTTCTGATTTCTTAGGCCTCTCATCTTGAGTGACTTCGTTCAAGGTCGGCGTATTCAAAGGCGATTCGGTCTTTTCATCGTCGCCACTGATCGCTTGAGGCTCGTTGCGTTCTGTCTTTGGTGTCGGCGTAGTCATATTGTCACATTCAAAGATAGATCTTCGGGTTTAAGATGCAGAGTTGGTTGAGCCTCGAGGCCTTCAAAAAGTTGCTTGGCATGTTGGGGATACCGCATTTTTAAACAATTTGATGAAACAGCCATATAAGACATAAGCACTGTCTCTCTTAATAAATCCGTAGTGTACTTTTTTGTCCAGGGTTCATTTGTTGTGGTGTAAGGCTGAAAGTGGTGTCAACGGAGTTGGTTATCACTTCTGGAACGGAATTCCGCTCAACCATTGAGCTCGCAGAACTAATTGCACCATATGCATTTCTTGGTGATTTTTTTCAGATGGATTCGGTGCAATATTATATCCCGGTCTCCATGCAATAAGATACTAAAACTCCCATGGCCCAAAAACGTCGCCCATCCATGTCACATCACCAAAATCGATCATATTAATATTAACCATCTCCATGGATGCCTGAGCCGTTGGAGGTGGAGGAGGTGTTGGCACCGGTGGACCTGCTCCTTGATTTGTCGGTATCGAAGGTGCATTTCTGAGGTGCCGTGATAGTGTAGGTTCCCATGAAATTCGAATGTTGTTCATAATCTTAGCCCCCATAACAAACACCGTTTCTTCACCTGGGCTTGCTGTCATCTTGTAGACAGAACCTAGCCGTGTAAAGAAATCGACGACTTGGTCCAGTAAGACAAGTAAGTCTGCTGTATTTCGGACAAGCTCCTTGTCCCAAGCAGGATCCTCAGAAGTAGTAAGTCGATAAAGGGCGATCTGAACCTGCGACAGCTGGATATAGATTGCAAAAGGTGCCCCTGGAACATCTTCTACAGGTATGCCAAAGAAAACGTCGTACCATGATCTTATTGCTTGTAGGCAAGAATACATGCTTTCAATTCGCTGGTTGACCGGAATGTTTTGCATAAAGAGCCCGACGGAGTTGATTTGAATCTCGGTCGCGAGCGAATGTGCTTGCAAAACCGCTGGAATATGTTAGTGTGTCTCTCGCTAAGAACGCATGTCAGACTTACGGGTTATAGGCATATTAGGTGGTAATCCGTCTCGAACTGCTTGAAGTTTGGCAAGTAAACTCTTTCTGAAAACATACGTAGGCGCCGAGGACGATTCGCCCATGACATCGCGAACCAGTAGTTTCTGTGCTTCATCTGCAACAAGCTGATACCTGACAAATGCGACCAGGAGTTCGTCAGATGGACATAGTTTGTCTCTTTCAAGAGCATCCAGGCAGTCACTCATATGCGGTGTCCATTGGAGAGGATCCATCTTGCCGACAAAGGATGACATGCTGTACAGGTCAGAAAGGATTACAGACTGGGGGAAATGCCACTTACACTGAAGTTAAAAACCATAGTGACACAACAGCTCGCCTTTCTTCTTGGGTGCGTAGCCGAGGTGGAGGAGGTCGTCCTCCCCACATCTTGAAACATATTGTGAAGTACTGTTCTTCAACGGGGGCTTTGGTAAGACCGAGATCATATGCAAGGAGGACAGCCATTTGGCAAAATGTGATGATAAACGGCCTGCCTGGACTTGAAGTGGTGGCAGCCCTAGATAGGTAGTGTCAGAACATGCTACAACGAGAAGTTTAGTAACGAACTAACCATGAAATGTAACATATGAGTCCCTGGAGACAGTCCATAGATCTCTCGTGGTTTATGATAATTCTCGTAGCGATTTCTTGGCGAACTTGATCTTTCATCTTCATCTGCTGCTCAACACACATGGAGGTAATGTTCATGATACATAACCACAGGAATGGTTTCTCTTTCCGGAGAGCCGCGGCTGTTATATCATGTGGTAGAATCATGCAAGGAAAGTTCTTCAGCCATTGTTGGAATTTTGCCAGATATATTTCAGCCTCTTCTGGGGTGGGATCAAACGAGGTGGAGGGATCTTCACCAATGCTGGATGGGGAGGTATCGGGATGAGTATTTGCTGTGCTTCTTGAATCATAATTATGAGGCACAGTATATGGACGAGGGTAACTTTCTGAGGAGGAGGAGGAAGCTGCAGCAGTTGCTAGTGATTCTAACCGACTAGTGAGGTGACCCATGTTGGACGAATTCATCAAGGGACTAGAGTCACCGGGACCTGCGGAGTGCAAATGTCCATTTGACGGCTGAGAAGCGCGAAGAATAGTGACGAGGTCTTCAAGTTTCTCTTCAAGCTGAGCGGTTCTAGAAGACGTTGACTTTTTCGCAACTCGTTTTCGCGAGGTTGCCATTGGCTGACATGGCTTGCCAAGACGATGGCATCTTTCACAATCCTGGCCAGAAGCTCTCAAGATACACTTACATTTAGCTCTTTGACATGCAGTGCAAGCCCTTCCATAGCCAGCAGGAGTCCCTGTCGTACTAGAGGCTGCAGAGCCTGACAGTTGGGGTGGTGCCATGGCTTGGTTGTGTAATTGCTGCGCCAAGAGAGCTCGCGTACGTAAACAAACAAACAAAGAAGTGATGAACAAATTCCGGTTGCGCAGTAGGGCTGATAGGAATTCGAGATTCAGTTTTTGAAGGGGTTTGGTATGGGAATTGAAGGAGACCGGAGTTAGGGAATGCCGGGAGGATAAGATAACGGAATTCGGAATTCGATTAAATCCGTATTACTATATCTAAGCAGTCGCAATTCTATGATGACCCGAAGTGCTATCATTGATTCGGAGAGATTTAGCCAGATTATCATGTATTATCAACCAGAATGTCTCAGTGTTGATTTTCAATATGTGGCGTGAATGATTCTGTTCTGATAATCAGATCACTACGGAGTCTGAGCCAGCCCTATACACCGGAGAATAATTACTAACAGCAGGCTCATCTCTCACCAATAGCCCAGTGATGAGTTATTGGAGATTTTCCACTATGTGCAGTTAGGCACCAATTGATCTTCCAGTTGGGGCTCTTATATGCCAATATTTGATGTTGATTTTGTTATCTCTGGACTTTTTTTTTTTTTTTTTTAATGGCTTCTCAGTTTATGCGGCGGATATAAACGATTTGCTTGATCGATATCACCGTATGGTTGCTTCTACCGGCGCAAACCGTTATGCAGGCATGGTTAGCCCTTGTAAACTTGAGAATGTTTAAACAAAGCGAATAAGCGAAAGGTTTGTCCCTGTATTGAATCCAAAGCGATCTATTCAAGCAACATCAATCTTATCTAACAAAAATTGGAGACAACAATATCTTTCGTCACTTGCTTTCAGATCTCAGGGTTATATTACAAGCCAAATCCGCCTTCCCTCAATTGGTTGTAAAATTAACCAACACGACATATAATTGGTTGGACATATCTTAGCTCCAGGGGCCAATCAAAGCTGGTGTTTCCCGCTCTTCTCAATTAACTAACGTCACAAGCGTATCTCGGGTCACTTACCTGGTCGATTTCTTCTCAACTCCATCTTCATCGCCGACATCGCAGTTCCCAATAACCGTAGCCAACCCGGCAAATATCAACATGGCAGTTCCGTCTGTCGCAGCAGCTGAGATGCTGCCTCGATTCCTTCTTCCTCGTCTCAGCTGGGGCGCTCCGCTCTCCGTATCACGGGCGACTCGGCCATTCGGCTCTATCCCTTCTAGCGATCAAAGGAGGTCATTTGCATCAATCCAGGCTGGTCCTGTTCCTAGACGTCGCTCTCCTCAAGCCGAAAGCCCTATTATAAAACGAGCATTTCATGCGACAGCCATCAGACAACGAGACCACCACTTCGATACACTCAAGTTTGTTAAGCGATTACAGGGTGAAGGGTTTACTGAGGAGCAGTCGGCTGCTATGATGAAGGTGCTGAATGATGTTATCGAAGAGAGGTGCGCTCTAACGTTCATTATATTCTATGGCCATACTAACTGACCATTCAGTATCCAAAATCTCACCCGAACAATGGTGCTCCGCGAAGACGCAGCAAAAGCAACGTATACTCAAAAGGTCGACTTTGCCAAGCTGCGCTCCGAGCTTCTCTCCGCCGATTCCACCGAATCCAACACGACACGCACAGCACACGAACGATTGACAAACGACATTGCCAAGCTCAGCAACCGACTGCGCGACGAGATCAGCCGTACACAAGCCAGCGTGCGCCTCGACCTTAACTTAGAGAAGGGCCGTATTAGGGAGGAGGCTGTGGGCCAGGAGCTCAAGATCAAGGAGACGGAGACAAAGATTGAGCAAGAGGTTGCTGCGCTGAGGGAGAAGCTCGAGCAGGTCAAGTTCCAGACACTACAGTGGCTTATGGGTGTGTGCACCGGTTTTGCAGCGCTGTTGCTTGGTGCTTGGAGATTGCTCATGTAAAATATGGATGCATTGGGTGTTGGTTGGAGTCAGGCGGGTTGGAGTTGTATAAACAGTGTCATGGTTCACCTTAACCGATAGATTTTCTAGTGTCTGAAATCAAATTTGTGCATAACATACCGCTTATGTTAGTTTGAACTGATGTGAGTCAGATCAATTCAACCTTTCTATAACAAACTCCTCACACTCAAGTATTCTATAGTGGTGTCTTTATTCTGGTTTTCATGGTTACCCGTTGGCTCATGCCGCGAGGCGGGGCGAGCCAACTAAGCAAGCTTAGTTGGGCCCAAAAGTGTGAGACCGCACAAAAGTGTGAGACAACCCCTCACCGCCGGCTGTCGCGAATTTCATTGATTTACTATGTGA
>NJCR01000906.1:979-20719 GCA_002234235.1 Fusarium hostae
GACATCCGCTCCCCTATCTAGCAACAATTGCACAACCTCCAGTTTGCCGTTAGATGAGGCAGCCTGTAGAGCATTGCCGTACCGACCGCCCTGCGCGTTGACATCCGCTCCCTTATCTAGCAGTAGTTGCACAACCTCCAGTTTGCCGTTAGTTGAGGCAGCATATAGAGCATTGCCGTACTCGCCGCCCTGCGCGTTGACGTCCGCTCCTTTGTCGAGGAGCAGCTGTACAATATCTCGGTGGCCCTTAGATGAGGCAGCCTGTAGAGCATTGCCGTAGTAGCCGCCCTGCGCGTTGACATCCGCTCCCTTGTCGAGGAGCAGCTGTACAATATCTCGGTTGCCGTTATATGAGGCGGCCTGTAGAGCATTGCCATAATGGCCGCCCTGCGCGTTGACATCCGCTCCCTTATCTAGCAGTAGTTGCACAACCTCCAGTTTGCCGTTAGATGAGGCGGCCTGTAGAGCATTGCCATAATGGCCGCCCTGCGCGTTGACATCCGCTCCCTTATCTAGCAGTAGTTGCACAACCTCCAGTTTGCCGTTAGATGAGGCAGCCTGTAGAGCATTGCCGTAGTAGCCGCCCTGCGCGTTGACATCCGCTCCTTTGTCGAGGAGCAGCTGTACAATATCTTGGTGGCCGTTAGTTGAGGCAGCATATAGAGCATTGCCGTACTCGCCGCCCTGCGCGTTGACATCCGCTCCCTTATCTAGCAGTAATTGCACAACCTTCAGTTTGCCCTTAGATGAGGCGGCCTGTAGAGCATTGCCGTACCGACCGCCCTGCGCGTTAACATCGTCTCCCTCTATCGCCAGATCTCTTGCGGCCCCTTCGAGTCCACCCAGACAAGCATAATACAATCTCGATGCTCTAGGAGGTACTGGTTCATCGTACCACGAGTGGTCGGCCTGGTATAAGTGACACCACAGCTGAAATGTTGTCTCGTCTTTTAAGAAATTAACTGTGCTTCGAACGATTTCTTCAGAAGTCTCGGCCGAAACGGCGTAGCCCATCCAGTATTCTGCCGCATATCGTGCCATCGGAAAATCGGATCTGATTGTGCTGCAATTATTCTTGATATCACCAAGATAAGTCAGGCAGGTTCTGGCGATGACAATGCTGGCGCTTTCAAGATCGAATTGGGCTTGCTTAAGAAGATACTCTTTGACAGAGAAATGGGCCAGATGAAGTTCCTCTACGGTCCCAGCGTATTTCGTGACTTTGGCGATTATCACCAGGCTGGGGCAGTATCGTAGGACGTCGGCTTTCAGAGATAGTCTGCCATCAACATCGAAGCCTCGAGGCTCTCGATCTATTTCGGTAGCTATCACTTCGATAGCCTCTGCTAGTGTCAGCGGCCTCTTGGTGTAGACTAGAAATTGCAGGAGACGAATCGCGCTGCTCTTATATTCCGACGGTATGTTTTTGAGCATGCGGTAATATGTCTCATTCAGATCCCGGGGCAAAGATCTGAGAGCTACCTTGATATCCTTCGGGCTCAGACATCGAGCAAGGCTCTCTAATTGACAAGCAGCCCATCTGAACCTGCAACAAACGTCAGAAAGTCTTATCTTCTATACCTGGCGTATGCCAAAACTTACATTCCATCCGCTCTGTTTCCGATCTTGTCGCGCATCTCCTCTAGAATACTCGGAGATAACCTTTTATCCACGAAATCGGCCTTCTGCTTAAGCGTTGCCTCAACGTAAGCGCATATATCAGCGTTGACAGCCTGCTTGTCAAGTAAGATACAATTGTGCTCATCGAACGAGCGAGGGATCGCGCTTTGGAAGTCTGCTTCTGGACGGCCGGTCATAATAAGCTGGGCGTTGCTGGACGCCTTACTATTTATCCAATCCAGAAGTTCTCCTCTTGTCGTACACTCATCCAAAGCATCGATGACGATAACAACTTTTTCGGTGATCTGTACCATTGTGTCGACACAGGCTGACAAGGCATTCGTATCTGGTTGTCTCCGTCCATCATCATGGGCAGTGAAAAGACTTGAGAGTCTTTTCGCGGCTTCGTTCCCGGTATGATAAAGCTGAACTGCCAGGGAGCGCAGGAGATTCTCCACTTTCTGCTTTCGGGGATCACTAAAGTCAAAGAAGAAGGCAAGCGTGGTGTGGGTGTCTATTTGCAGAAGATGATCAAGAATCGTCGTACTTAGAATTGTCTTGCCACTTCCTGCCAGACCGTGGAGCCACAGATGTTGACGTGATCCAAGTTTCCATTCCTGGAAAGCGGGACTGTTTAGAAGCCAGGTCCCAGTGCCGGGATGACGGCGCTCTCTTGCCAAGTTGGCATTGGTTGAATAATCTGGCGGGGACAGCCATCGCTCGATTTTGGTGAGATGATGGTCAGATGCCATGCTCATCACTGCATATTTGGTTTCATTTCCTGTGGATTCGACTGTTCAAGGTTAGGAGACGAAGCGTAAGCTGGCAGTATGATACTAACTAGAACTGAGGACTTCGCTGATACGCTTCTCAGCCTCGACCTTGCCGGGAGGAATCTGGCGTAAGAGATCCTTCGCGTACGCCGCTGCCATCATTGCTGCAAAGCCCTGCCACTCCTTATTCTTGTGCGAGTCGGAGTAGTCGCATATTCCGCGGATCACTAAACACGGGAAGTGGTTCATCAAGCCGGCCGCCTCCATCTCGAAACAAAGAACATCCATACTAGCCGCCAGCTTGTCCCGAGCAAGTGCATCCTTCATCAATTGGTTTGCGCTGGCGACCAACCCATAATGAATGGCAGGGTCATCCTCCTGCTCGCCCCGTTCTCTTCGATACACCAGACAAGCGGGATCGTCGCTGCACACGTCGCCGCATTCGTCTGACGAGTCCGGATGGACAACGTCGGGCCGGTAGAGTCTGTCGCTATCAGAGGGTGGCCGAGAATACTTCTGTCGTAGGCGGGGCCATTGTTCCAATGCCCTATCGACCTGGGCGCTGAGCTGATGCCCTTCCAACTCGTATTCAGCCTCGAGCCCGCTCAATGCTGTCAGGAGCAACTGTGGCGGCTGGTTCAAGGATCCTGTCGTCACGAACGCATGCTCCTGAATCGCCTTGCCATAGTCATATTGAAACACGCCGCCTTTCCCATTGCCGCGGGCACTCACTACAACATCGCCAAGGCGTATATGGTGCTTTGCGCTTGGGACACCACCGCCGATGCCAACCATCAATCCGAAACGAATGTTTGGAAAGCTGCGCAGCATGTCCCTTGCCACAGTGGCGGCGGATGTCGTGCCATACTCAGATTTAGGCAAGACGGCCATGACAACGTTGTGCTTCCCGATTTTCCCCAGAGCATAGTTATTATTGTCATTATCGGCGATTGTTTCGAGTTGGTCGTGTTTTTCATCAAAGAAGGCTCGCGCAGCGACAAATTCGGTGGTGACGGCGCAGATCCAGCCGACCGTGTACTTCTGGGGATTTGACATGGTCGGCGGTCGATATCGAGCGAAGAGGAAGATGTGATGTTGTATGGACAGACAATCGCAACAGAGGAGCGCTCGAGGAGGCGCATAGCGAGGTCCGCATGCTCTTGGTGGCTGCGGGCATATATCAGGCTCCGAGGATGTGTGAGGCTTCCATCAGTCAGGCTCACGGCGCCTCTATGCAGCAACTTGCGGCAGGCTGGGCGTTGTAGCTACATGATTGGCGAAGAAATCCATGTCAAAGCAACTGCCTCTCAGATGCGGAGCGAATGGCGCGGCACGAAAGGCGGCCGTATATCAGCTGGACACCTGGTCTCCCAATAGAAGCAAATCCGGCGAACGGCCAGGCAAACACGTACAGAATTTGATGCCTCCAGTCTTTCTTGATTACCGCCCTGTCGTTCTTATGGCACACATAATCCTTGCACAGGCCCCCGTGGCTCTCCAATCTTATGACTCTTTGGAATTCTGGGATGGCCGCTTGTGTATCGAGATTGCGCGACAACAATAACGAATAGCGTGTGGGAGCAACCATACTAGCGTTCGTCGCGGTAAGCGCAGAGTGGAAAGAATGCATTCTGTTCCGAAGGATGGTAGACGAAGAAGAAAACCCATTGTCAGCTAATGGGACGACGTCGCAATTGGTCGCCCGGTTCATGCCCGCGGGTGGTGCCGCTCATCATGTCTACGTCGTAATATTAGGCATATGGACAGTGAGTGGTTCAAGTTTGTATGGCTTACCGCCGAGTCACACGGCAAGTTTGGTAGCTCAATTCAGGCAACAAAAGCAAATTCTGCAGGACTTTTGCCCTGCCCTAGTGGGTACTACAGATTCTCAAAGATTCATACTGTCACATTCATCCACCAGCCTAGGCATAAGGATGAATTATTTTTGGTGTTAACTTTAACGCAAGAATTATCTACGTAGATGGAATTGACATCTATTAAATATATTAATCATAATATTTGACTTGGGCTAATTCTAAAATCTAGATAAGGGGAAGACCTTGTGTGCGAGCTGAGGGGTTAAGGTAGACTGTCTTAATCGGAGGCGTGGCACTCGTGGCATCTAAGCCAATAAATAAAGTGAGGCGAGCGGCAAAGGTGGATGGCGAAATCTAAGAGTACACGCATGATCCAATTAAATGTCACTTTTAGTCGCACTTAAATCTCACCACTACTAGAATTAGGAGGTTGGCGTTGATGCCAGGGTCATTAGCTGCTGTCTGAAACAAGAGCTGACCGAAATGGAGGGGCGTGGGAGTAAAGGAATGGAGCAGGCACCGTTATGGCGTCAGCGTTTGGCATAACCGTCTCCAACGGTGTTACAGCTGATAACGGTCTGTACACGAAAACGGTGGAAAGCGGAACCTCTCAAGGCCGGTTTTCGGAGTTGCCTCGAATCGGCTCATTACGTGCCTAGCCACTGCACTTAGCAATCAAGTCACGCAAAAAACGGGATTATAAGCTCATAACAGAGTAAAAAGAAAAGGTTTAAACTCTTATTCTCTTATATTTAGTTCTACTTAACATCTATATGATTTAAAAAATACATATAAGCTTAAGTCTGGTTGAAATTTTGCTGTTACTCTGATTATTGCTGATAGTGTAAGTAAGACTTATTTTTGATTGGATAGTCGATAGCTCGTGAACCTCCAAAAAATGAGGTCTGCGTCTCCGAAAACAGAGGTTGCAACCCCAGAAAGCTGAGGCACTGGCACAGAAAAGAAGAACTTGACGGGATCCTGTATTTTCCACTACCTTTGGTCGTATGTATCAGTACCACTGCTGGTTGCAATATACAAACGTATTGAGTTTGCCCTGGCGAAGCATGTTGAAGTTTGAGATGTTCAGTGCACATGCCTGCACTACCGACATAGTCTACATGGTACAGAAAGCTGACTAGTACATGTTGAGACACTGAGGCTTTCTTAGTCAAGTGCGTTTTATCACTCTTTTCAAGGGTGAATTCTACGATGCAATCTAGTCTTGTTTGACTCGTGCGTGAACCATCGCATCGCTTCATCGACACACGTGTGCTTATCGCATCCATCTCAATAGTCTAAACAAGCCATCTGCCATAGTCGATCACCAAAAACCTTGAATGAAGTTTGGGTTATTGTCCAAACTAAACCTTCGTGGTTGAACTGATGAATTGGATTGGTCGGTGAATAGTCTCATGGTGGAACCACGTGGGATGTAGACCAGCTGTAATACGGCCACCCGGGAACTAGCCGTAGATCAGAAGCCGGCGCATGATCAATTCGGCACTTTGCGGGTATTTTCGCATTGCTCTCGTTAATTCTTATACATCAAGATGTGTCCTCGTCTTACAGAAAATGTTACAGTCATAGCAAGTGTCTATGCTGTCCGTGTTTCTTTGCCTCAACTGCAAGAATCATGAATCTCTCGGGCTACTTTTGTAGTCAGACTGACAAGGACGATATTGAATATCGACCTCTTCGGCCAACCAGCCCGACGAATGAAGATGACTTGAAATCCTACACAACATGCTGTTCTTCGCGAAGAAGACCATGTATAAAAGGCCGGAGGAAATGGCTGAGTCCATTTCTCACAGCATTTGCTGGAGCATGTCTAATCCTGTCAGTTCTTATTCAACTGTACGTCGCATATATGGGCTGACGTCTTGACCAGAATCGCCTTCTTCCTGATGACATTCGTCATCGAGCGCTATGCCGTCTACACCTTCGAAGCTTCTGGTCTTGCCTTGGCCGACCCCGTCGAGAAGTATGGTGATGCTATAGAAAGCGCCAAGAGATGGGTTGAAGTCCTGTCGCCTCAAGTTACTCCCGTTATGGTCCATTCTCATAACGACTACCTGAGGCCACGGCCGTTGTTCTCGGCTTTATCTGTTGGCTGTGCCAGTGTTGAGGCCGACGTTTGGCTGAGCAAGAACGGTAAAGACCTCTTGGTCGGCCATCACTGGTGGAATCTCACACCCGAGAAGACTCTCAACTCTCTCTACATTGAGCCATTACTGGATATTCTCGATTCTTTCAACTCCCCACAATTCTCGGATGAACTCGAGGGCCAGGGACACCATGCTGGTGTTTTTGCTAGTCATCCTAACAAGACACTAATATTGTTCATCGATGTCAAGGACGATCCAGAGAAGACTTGGCCAGTAGTGCTGGAGCACCTGCAGCCTTTGAGACAGAAAAGATATCTTTCATATCACCAAGACACTGGATTAATACCGGCAGACCAGTCGTTTCATTCTGGTCCGCTAACTGTGGTCGGAACGGGCAATATTGGCAAGAGGCGAGATGTTAATATCGGTCCTGACCTGGCAAAGTGGCGGCAGCACCACGATGTGTTTCTTGACGCATCTTTAGATCTACTATCCCATCCTGGATATTGCGAGCGAAACGATACTCTTTGTCGCGAAGTGGAGGAGAACGAGTTTTACACAGCTTCCGTATCTCTCTTCAGAGCTATCGGAACTGTCATTCCATACTTCAAGAAGTCACAAAAGGAGAAGCTGGCTGGTCAGATCCAACTTGCAAAGAAGTTGAACTTGAAGTCGAGGTACTGGGAGCTACCAGGCTGGCCTGTATCCCGAAGAAATTACGTTTGGAGGACACTCACTCACGAGGGAGTTGACTTGATCAACGCTGATGATATAGTCAGTGCAACTACGAAGCAGTGGCACTCAAATTATGCCATAGAAGGCGCATGGGTTCTTGGTATTGCCTCTTGTCTCTTTAGCTTCCTCTTTACCGTCATGTGGTTAGGAAAGAGGATGGTGTTTCGTATGATGACTGTTTAGGGACTAGCTGGTCTTAAGATACCCCTTTCTCAAATCGAAGAGAAATACGATACAAAAACGACCATTGAATATTGTGAGCTCCAATTACAATTTACTTCTTTTGGGTTCTTTCTAGCTTGTTGTCATCATATCTTAACAGGTAACTAACTGGTAGGTCAAGGTGTTTCGGGGATATTATACGCACTCCCAAACGGTACTGGTTAGTTCCGAAGATTTCTTTTGCTGTTCTGGTATGCCCCATTCATATCATTCCTTGAAACTCCCAAATATCCAGTGAGCGGATGTCTCGTTTGTCGATGCGGAGTCCAAGTAGTCGGGATTGAAGATCAAGCTATCAGACAGAAACCTAGTCGAAGTAAAAACTTCAAGGAAGCTACGATATGCATTCAACAACTACATTGACTCACCAACTGCTCAGTTCGAGCGATAATCATATCTGCCTCGCTAGAAGTTTGCCTACCAGACCGCAAGATGCCCATGGAAGCACGGACAAAACCGATGCTGGGCAATTTGCCGCCTTAACCGCTTGGGGGCTTGGCGCATGTCCAGAAGACTCCAAACACCAACAACAAACGAGACTGATACACAACATCTGCATCTGAAACCAAAACTCAGATGTTACAGGCTCGTTACAATCCAACTTACTTGTTCACTGAGGATTTTGAGCAGATGGTGGCAACACTTCATATGCAGCTTTCCATTGGCCATGACGACGCTCGTGTTCTGAAAATACCAATCCCTGCATCTTCATTCGCAACGGCCAGCGGTAGTCCAAACGCCAAGACAGCAATGGCCAGAGAGAAGAGGGCCAAGCGTCGCTCAAGCCTCCGCAGACAATACGTGGCATCACTCAATCTTCTGAGGCTGTGCTGATGATAATCCACATTTCGCAGTCTCAGGCTTTCCGATTGGGTTTGGTCAGGAGGGTTGATGGAGACGTCAACTGTGGCTGGGAAGAGCATCTTTGCCTCCGCCTCGGCAGTTGACATATATAAGCTGCTTCCCAACAGATGAAGCAGAATTCAGTTCTTGGTATTCTAAATATCTTCAATCAAAATGACATACTACGGCCACAACGTCAACTTTCAGCAGCAGAACCCTGGGTATAACCAGGATGGCAACGGCCAGGGAGGCTATGGCGGTGACGATCAACGCCGCAATGACCAAGGCGGCTATCAGCAAAGCGGTCCTCAACAGTACGGTCAACAGGGAGGCTACCAACAAGGTAGCCCTCACCAAGGAGGTTATCAACAAGACCGCCCAGGTCTCTCACAATCCTACTACTCCGAGTCCTCTCAGTCCTCCCAGTACCCTCCTGGTGGACAATCCGGACCTGGGCAATACCAGCAGGGCCCCCCTGCATATAACCAAGGACCTCAAGGCCAATTCGACGGCGGAGATGGTCCCGATGGTGAGCGTGGTGTAATGGGAGCCCTTGCTGGCGGTGCAGCTGGTGCTTTCGGTGGTCATAAGATGGGCGGAGTCACCGGACACAGCAAGACCAGTACCATCGTTGGAGCTTTGGCCGGTGCCTTTGGCGGTCACAAGCTGCAAGACGCCGCTGGAGACTGGAAGGATGAGAGAGACGAGAAGAAGGAAGAGGAGAAGCGACGAAAGGAGGAAGAGAAGAGACGCGAAGAGGAAGAAAGGAGAAGAAAGGAGCGCCGTGACGATGATCGTTCTGAGTCTCATCACCATCGTCGTCGAAGCTCTTCTCGTGGCTCTGATCGACGTCGTGGTGGACACTATGCCGGAAATTTCACTGCCTCATCTCGAGATATCAGACTTGATGCTCACGGCAACTACGTTCTACACGCCTCTTGCAAGCGTGAGGACGGAGACTACCAGCACACATCTATTTCCCTCGACAAGGTTCTAGAGAATGACAGGGGAAGCTTCCGTTGGTCAGCGGGTGGTCATCACGGTAGCTCTTCTTCAGTCACAGTTCAGCAAGGTGATACCCTTCGTGGCATAGCCGCTCGATTCAACTGCTCCTTTGAGGAGATCGCACGACATAACAATATCAACAACCCTGATTTGATCTACCCTGGGCAGACACTCCAGGTGCCTGGTGGGGGCCGCCATGGCGGTGGCGGTTTCGGATCTTCTGCGCGACATGTGCGTCTTGTAGATGGAGGTCAGAGACTTGAGGGTGAGCTGTCTCGGGACGGTGACTGGGTTCTCAGCTCGATTATTCTTGATGAGAGAATCAGGAACTTCAACGGCACCTTGGAGCTTGTCTAGGACAGAAACTGCGGGCGTGTAGAATAGCAACTGCAAGGCGCATAATATCAGAAAAGATTGTTCATTCTTGCAAGAGCTTTAGATTTTTCAGGACCATGATAAAGTGATAGTGGATCTTGTAAGGTATGTAGTAGATCTAGTGGCATAAATATCCCAACATCTAACAACCTTGGTTGCTCGCCGAAAGAAGACCCTGGCCACATGATTTTGGAATGCTCACTTCTCCTCGACCTCAGGCTTTCGGCCCCAGACAAAGCGAACCTTGAAATAAAGATGAAGTTTCTTGTTACGAAGATCCTTTCGTACCTGCATCAGGAAAATCTGATACTCCTCGGCTGGCCACTTCAGAACTTCATGCCAGATCATTTGTGAATAGCCTACGGGTTATACGTCAATAATCCTTCTTGTCGATCATTCTCATGAGATATGATTGAAGACTTACCAACAAGATCGGATTCCAGGCTAAGCTTCGCATACTGGCCGATTTCCGCCATCTTGGGATCTGTGGGCCATGAACCGAACGGGATCTGTCCAGGTACCATTGGTTAGTGCGCGTATAATATTGCGCGGCTCTTTACTTGCCTTGTAGAAGGTTTCCTGGATATCCACGAAGCCAGCTTCTTTCATAGCCTTCATCTGGATATCTTCCGTGAGGACCGACAAAGAGTATCCGGTTGCCTTGCCTCCTTCGATGAACATCTTATCCCAGGTTCCTCCCAGCGCGGTTGATCCGTCATTGGTCACGGTACCATCGTCGCTATGTGTCATGGGCTCGGACTCGCAGGACTCGACCCAACCTCCAGGTTTGGCTGCATTGTATGCCTCTTTGAAGAGTGCAGTCCAGTCTCTGATTGCACCAAAAAGGTAACGCATATGCACAAAGTCAAAGGTATTTGCGTCCCAAGTCCAGGGCTTAGTGCAGTCATCGATCTCGAACTTGAGATTGGGGGGTACCCAGTCTGGCTGTACAGCAGACAAGTCTGTACCGATGACAGCAGTATTTGGATGCTCATCAGCATAGTCTCTGGTAGGTAGAGTCAGCGGAGATGGCGCGGGTGATTAGTGTTACAAACATCGCCCAAATTCCTCGAGACGAGACCAATTAGAATCTTGTAGATCCTGTGTTGACTAGACGTGACCTACCTGTCCCCGTCCCAACATCAAGCACTTTCTGTGTCATGGAAAATGTCAGCCCTGTATATCTTCGCTTCGGTTATGATCTCGTACCCGAACATCATCCTTGACTGGTGCCAGATACAGCTTATCGTCAGTGAGCAGTGTCAAGAAGTGATGCCTATGTCCAGTCAGTAGCCGCTCTGTGCCAAAGGATTAAAGGCTCCAGGCAATATTTACTCACATGAGATCAAAGTTCTCCAGTGTTTGCTCGTCAGTGGGAATTGGATAGCTACTATCGTGGTAGGTAGAGTGATACGACCTTCCCTTGAACTTTCGGTACTCTAAGATACTGGAAGCAACGGATGCCGTCGATGAGTCGCTGCCCACGTCAGCCATGGTTCAATGTCAAATCCCCTAAAGAGAGATCATACACGCCGGCGCTAAAGGCAGAATCATCGTCAGCTGCTGTTTCCTGTTCAAGTTGGTGGGGAGCAGCCGGCTCAATCGGCTGTTCTGGGGTGTTTGCATCTGCAACTGAAGGCAAAGTCTGAGTAGCCTCTTCGGTCGATAAGACTGGTGCAGGCGCTGGAGGAGCGGACATGGCGCCGTGATTATTGGCGTAGTACTCCGAAGGGCTTCTGCCTTAGATGAGGGAAAACCCAAAGTGATGAGAACAGCCAAAAATTTGAAAGGGAACAGGCCATATTGGTCGTTGGTCGTACAAATGTTGAAGTTATGCGCCGAGGCTCAAGGCCAGACGATGATTGGGTATATTGTCCGGGGGTGTCGCGTAAAGCACCCGACAACTCAATCAGGCAGTTCGCATGGAGTGTTCTTCCATATCAAGCAACTATTGTTGGATAAATGCCCTGTTTTTCATGCAGTCTGGGGCTATTTTGGCAAAACTTGTCTCGTAGAGATAACAGGCAGAACGGTAAGATGCTAATATCAGACTTCATATCATTTACAAGGCGAAACTGGGGTCGCAATGGCGGCGAAGCTCTATAGGCCCCTAATTTGTAAAACACAATAACTAATAACACCTTTCAAGTTTATTCAGAGTATTCCAGCGCAGTATAGCCTGGATGAAATGTTTATAATTCTTGTTATGGGTGTTCATTGAGGTCCCGCGGCCAGCGTTCCCAATTCAATCCACATTTAAATCATGCAGTATTTAATAAGCATTATTATCATTGACTTGAAGCACAGCAAGATATGTATCTGTAAGAAAATTAAATGCTATTATTATATACTTATTATTCTGTATTTATAACTATCGCAAATAAATATTCTGCTTTTTTAACTAACGCAGGGTAGGAGAGTCACTGGTTTAGGTAGAGTAAGACGACCAGTAGGACAGTCTGATCATGCAGGGCATTCTCAGCAATGATCCCCCTGAATACCCACCACCATTTCAGGGCTTTGCCACTAAAAACACAGGCACACCACCACCAACTCTGCTTGTGAACATGACATCTATGACTTATGCTCACAGAGTCAAGGGAGGAGAGTCGGCAGAGAGACCATCTTTGCAAAGCGCCTGTATTGAGGTCTGCGGATACAGAATACGTGAAGATACAAACAATTCATCGCTTCACAACATTCTACAGATTCACTCACTCATCGCACCAGAAATTTGTGATCTCTTGTCCACGATCACAAGGCAATACGAGGGGATTCGGTCGGAAATACCATGATGCGGGATAAAGTTGATGTCGCATGCATCAGTGATTGGCAAAGACCTCGTATCGACGTCCAATTTTAACACCACAGGAATGAGAAACGCACCAATCGTCTAGCTAGACGAGCTCAATTCTCCGCTTTTGGCGTGTTTCCCCTCGTTAGCTTATTTCTCATTTCCCATGCCAACCCCGTCCCGTCCGTCTTTGTTTCTCCATCCGACAGACTTCAATTATTAACTTCAACCATCACCAAATCTATCAACTTGATCGCTTCCATCATTGAAGCATCTTGGGTAGTCTCGGCATAGCTTGGTTTCTTGGTGTCCAACACTCTCGCTTTGTACTTCCGGACCTGAACGCCATTTGAACATCCCCGCGTCAGCCGAAAGTCTGCCATCGCGCGCATCATCGAGACATGAACAATGGTTCACAGCGTCGCATTTTACTGTCGCATATAACCCAACAGCTTCCGTTGTGAGCTCAGTTCAAGGAGCGCAGTCGCCTCTCATTTATAAGTCAATTTCAACGATAGCCGACCGCATCAAGCCGCCGCCATCATGAAGCTATTCACATCATCTCTCATCTTATTCTCATGGCTCGCCCAATTTCCCGCCGCAATGGCCGACAGGGTTCTCGAATCAAAGTCGCTCAACAGCTGTCAGCAAGGCTCCCTATTGACTGCCAGTCTCTTTCACGTTGTCGTCACACCGAATAACTCACTGGCCACCATCAACGTCAACGCTCTAGCATCAGTTCAAGGCTATGTATACTTCGATGTCACACTCGAAGTCTATGGCCATCAATTTCTTCACAAGGTTGTCGACCCTTGCAGAACCAGCTTCGACCTGCCGAGTCTGTGTCCTATGGCACCTGGTGATATCGACATCAAGTTCAACGTCCCGCTTGGTGATGCCTTGGATCAGATTCCTGGTGTCGCTTATGGCATTCCTGATCTAGATGCCACTGTGCGCGCATATGTCAACATGACCTCCACGCGCGAGAGTGTTGCTTGTGTCGAGGCTGATTTCTCCACTGGTAAGACTGTCGAGCAACTCTCAGTCAAATGGGTCACTGCCATCATCATTGGAATCGGTCTCATCTCCTCAGCACTCATCTCGCTAGCCGGCTACGGCAATGCCGCTGCTCATCTTGCTGCTAACACGCTGTCCCTCTTTGCCTACTTTCAGGCCCAGGCTATCATCGGACTTACCGCCATTACGATGCCACCAATCGTGGATGCCTGGACACAGAACTTCCAGTGGTCGATGGGTATCATCCGAATGGGCTGGATGCAAGATATCTTCACTTGGTATGATCGCGCTACAGGGGGAAAGCCCGCTCGTCTCTTTGACAATCTCGCTGCTGCTTCAGTCCAAGTTGTGAAACGGTCCTTGGAAAACATCCCTGGTGCTGCAGCTCTGATCCGTCGTGACTTCGCCTTCTCGAAACGAGGCAACATTGAACTCGAAACTGGCTCATTCTTGGTCTACGGCATCCAGCGCGTGGCGTTCCGCTCCCATATCGAGACAACGAATCTGTTCCTGACCGCCATTGTCTTCTTCGGCATTTTCACTGTCTTTGCCTGCATCCTAGTCTTCCTCTTCAAGCTCGTCCTCGACCTGTGTGCAAAGCAGGCTTGGATCAAGCGTGAGCGCTTCCTTGAATTTCGAACGGAATGGCGCACCATACTCAAAGGAATTCTCCTCAGACTCACTCTCATGGGCTTTCCTCCCATCACTATCCTTTGCCTCTGGGAGTTCACGCAGGTTGACTCGGCTGCGCACATTGTCCTCGCCGTCTTCTTCTTTTTCACGGTTTTGCTCACCCTCACCGTGGCAGCTTTGAAGATCGTCACACTAGCGAGACACAATAACCCGGTTGTCACTCTATACTCGAACTCGCGAATCTTGAACAAGTGGGGATTCTTGTACATCCAGTATCGAGCTACTGGCTACTACTTTATCGTGCCTCAGCTTGCTTACATTTTTGTCAAGGGCATGTTTGTTGCCCTGAGCCAGAAGAGCGGCGTTACCCAGGCAGTCGCCCTCATTCTCATCGAAGCCGCTGCTCTCATCGCCACCAGCGTAATGCGCCCCTTTATGGACAAGAGCACAAACTCTTTCAACATTGCCATCTTCGTTCTGAACTTTCTCAACGCCATCTGCCTCTTCATCTTCACCAATGTTCTCGGTATGCCTCGAATGGGTCCCTCTGTCACTGGCCTCGTTCTCTTCGTCGCCAATGCCGCTTTCTCTCTGATCCTGCTACTCATGATCATCGTATCAAGCGCTCTTGTGTTCTGGCGAAAGAATCCCGATGCTCGATATCAGTTCATGGCTGATGACAGAGCTTCGTTCATGAAGTCCAGATCGTCAACACAGATCGACACCATGACACAGCTCGATGCGTTGGCGGCCACGGCCCGAGGAGACCTAACTGGTCGCTCTCCCCCTGTCTCGAGATCATCGTCAGAGCTTGCGGCGCCTACATTCCCAAACGCTGGGCTCAAGCATCCTTCGACTTCTTCCTTATCTTCAAGAAGCCCGCATAAAGATTCACAAATAGATGTCAGGGCAACCGAGCGGTAGAGCGCTTTTAACACAACACGATGATTCTCCCTCAGGCCGAATAAGATAAACTTATATTATTTTATATTGTAATCAACACCTGCGCCTCTAAGGCCAGGGCTCGAATATTCCTTGCAAAATCTAGTTTCAGGAGTTGGAATTGTATATGCTATTGATTCACGATACTTTACATGGGATAAGATCTTGGTGATTTAGACGACAAATAGTGGTGAATGAATATCTGCTTCACGTCATACAGTAACGTGGTCGTTTGCAATGTGTCAAGAGGCAATACAGAGGTTTGCACTCAGTGGTGGAATAATTATTATCATTAGCCTAATATCTGGTTACTATGGTTCCGTATTCTATCCACGATTATGATATCCCAGCCCATTCTATGATCTCTTTTATGCCATATTACGCCCATATAAACCTGTATGCATGTCTACCTTATTTTAGCTGATCCACTCCGGCTTTATGCCCAAATCTTTCTCCTGAATCCACATGGCTCTCCTTTTGTCTCTCTTCTCCTTCTTCGCCTTCCAGAATGCCTCGTCGTCATCGTCGGTGCTGTCTTCTTCAAGGGCAGCACTAGTACGAGGAACATCAGGACGATTGTTCTCCCAGTTGCTCAGAGACATTGTGTCATCAGTTTTGGTTGCCTTACTTAATTGCGTTTGGGCCACAGCTTTGGAAACAGGTCTGTAACGACTCGGCAGACTCACCGTGTTCCGCTCTGATGGTGCAACTGAGGCAGCATACTCCCCAGGCTGTTGATAAACAGATTTCGCGTAGTTCGAAGGCGCGTAATGGGACGGCGCATACGTCGACCCGACACCGGGAGGTCCCATGTTCAAGACCGACTGTTGAGATGAGAAGGCATCCCAAGGCTGGTTGCTTCTCTGGTTCATGGTCGCCATGGATCTCAGAATCTCAGTCTGAGCCTGCAAGAAGTTGAACATCTCTTGATTAGAAGTAAGTGGAGGCAGCTGAGGGACGGCAACTGGAGTTTGATGCCTAGAGAAAGCCATCGGTGTCTGCATCCCAGGCATGCCAAAAGAATGCGCCATTCCGACCGGCTGAGTCGACGCCTGCCCCCAATTGAAGGCCTCGTTGGTATCAGGCAGAGGTTGGAAGCCGGTACTTGGGGGCACACGACGCGCTTTCTTGGCGCGCTCTTCGCTCGCTATCACGCCGACCAAGCCACCTGGGATAAGTTGCTGGTTGTTCATGGGCCAGGCATTGTGGGGAGCTGCAGGGAAAATATCTTGCGGAAGGCTCCTTGCAAATGCTGGCATTGGTGCCCGTGAATTTTGTCGAATGTTGTTCATCGGCTGGATCTGTGAGATGGATTCTCCCCTTGTATGACCGAAGTTGACGATGGATGGAGCTTTACCGCCCGACGGCCGCTGAATCTGGAGTAGTGCTAAAGGCACATCCTCATCTTCATCTTCGTTCTCATGTCGTGGGGCAATGTCTTCTGGCAAGCCTTGGAAGGTCTTGAACGATTTCATGGACCATGTCGAAGAGATGCGCGAGTGAGAACGTAATGGTGGGAGGTCAGGCCCATTTGTGCTCTTCATCATCCGTTGTCGATAGCCGCCGTCGAGGTACGCCTGCTGCTTCTTACGTTGCGCCCTCTGTTTGTTCAGAGCTTCCGCATCGTCTATACACTCGTAGTCGACTTTATCGTCTTCCTCTTCTTCACCGCCGTAGAAGCGCCTTTCAGCATCTTCTCGGGCCTTGCGCTTTTGTAGAGCTTCGAACTCAGCCGCTGTCATGACCTTGCCATGGCCGAGACGAGAGGTAGGAGGTGGCCGCGAAGGATGGGCTTCGGCTTCAACGGCATCAGGTACTGAGTCTAGCGGTGGTGGTACGTATAGATCTGCGAGATCTTCGAGATCTTCGTAGATGTGGTATATTTGACGGGGCCTTGTCGTTGAAACGCGGGAAGGTGGAAATAATGGCTCGACATCAACGGAGTCAGGTGTGTTGAGGCTGTCATCGTTGATGAAAGGCCAGCGCGGAGTCTGGCCAGCTGTTGGGCCAATGAGTTGCTCGAACTCGGCGAAGTCATTCTGTGCGCGATCATCATGGGTCTCTTGGGTATTCCAAGACTGTGAGTAATGCTCAATGATGCCAGCGTTGGATGAAAATCTCAACGTTGATGGATCGTTTGGTGTAGCCGGCGAAATGGCCTGAATGTCGCTTGAGGTATGGACATTTGTGTCGATTGGTTCAAGGTATGTTCCCGATTTAACGAGCGGTCGAAGCTTAGCGAAGTCTAGATCGAGAGGACTGGTTCTGTGCAGAGTCGACGCCGTCACATCCATGCTACGACCTTGCACATGGCCATGTCGGCTTGACAACGACAGCGATTTAGTATCGTCATGGTTCAAATGAGTGCGTGGTGTCGTGCTCAAAGACATGAAAGGCAGATGTCGATTAAGCGCGAGTAAGGAGAGGATGATCACAAGACCGAAGACTCATGAGGAGATTGTCAGTTGCTGAAGAATGACCTTCAATCTGTCATCATGGCCAAGTCATCCCTTTGCTCAGTATCACTCCCTTAAAGGGATGGTGTCTGCCTTGGAAAGCCTCAATGTCTCAGCCTTGAAGGGAGTGACGCTCCGTTGAAGAGCTTGACGATAAAAGTGGAGGGCATTCTTAAAATAAACATCACCGTTTCTGTGAACCTTGAAATCGACTTTAAGCTCTCATTCTTCTTGAATTGGCTTTATTATATTTTGTATAAGTACTCACAAAGCATATATGCTCACCACAGTACCTCCGTGATCCCGAGAGTAAGTTTGGGCACCGGAGCTTATACAGCGCAAGGGATTAAGTCTCTCAATTGAATGCGCCAACCGTGGTCATACACATTAAATGCTACAAGACATGCAGCCTGGCCGCAATGCATGAAACTATTCGCAGAAAGTGTTTTCAGCGCCAGCATTGACTGTGTCAGCGATCTCGTCGTTGTGTTCGTCCCGGCGGGACATCCCGCTTATAACCACGAGAAGGCGGAATCTCCAATGCAAGCACATGTGAAAAGCGCTAAATTCCGATTTAGTATAGCGCCTTGACCCGACATTAACAACTGCCGGTATGGCCCAAACGACTTCCACATCTGAGCCAGCTCGTAATAAGCGATATTTAGAGCCCATAGTACTTGAAAAACGTTCCACTGGTCTAGGAAATGAAGGTGACATGCGGTAAAGTGCCAGTCGGCGTGCAGACAACGTGCCAACGCAATACGAACTTGCGAAGAGCAGGGGTCTAAGAACTATGCTTTAAACTCAAGGCTACGGTACATATTTGCCGAGCACGCTTTATTAAAGTTTACTGAAACAAGCGATTGCAACAGAGGAAATTACCAATATGTCATTGCCAAATGACCTTCCTGAAAACGGTCACTTAGAACTGTCTCAAAGTTTAAGCGATTGCTGAATTGGCCAGACCGCCGTAAGGACTCGTATGATGAGAATTTCATAGACTGCTAGACTCGAACTGACATCCGAATTAACCCTATTTTGCACTTTGACAGCCGCATCTTGTTGCTTCCCTTAGACTATCTCACATCGTCCTCGTTCGCGACCATGTTGGAAATGCTCAGTTGCAGACCCTCTCGAAGGTCTCGTTCAACTTTCCACCGCAGTTCTGAATCTGCTGAGCCTCATACTCAAGACTAGCATAGATCTGACATCCTTCACCACCCATAATCCTGCCGGTCTCCTCACTGCCTCCGTACCTGAGAACTCTGGCAGCCATGCCAGCAGCAACGGCCTGGTTCCTGGTGGGGTCGTTTAAAGCCGTGCCATTGTTGAACTTGGCTGCGCCTGCGACGGCAGCATAGCCCAGACGACGCGCGTACAGGAAGCTGATCTGTTCATCGATGGCATCGATGTATTTGCGCGCACATGCGAGAGCTTCGTCTGGATCGGAAGACTTGCAGGCTGATCCAGCAACTGGAACATCGTTGAGACAAGTGACATTGTATGGGTATGCTGTGCTGTGAACTGATGAAGCAGAGCCCGGATAGTTGTCCACTGTGGCATTAATTGACGGCTTCTCAATGCATCTTGTGAGTTTTGCGGAGGATGGGTGGCAAGCTCCTATAGTTGCAGCTGTGAAAAGCGTTATGCTTAAATAAAGAGGCATAGTAAGGAGCATAATTGATTGATATAAAGGGTGTAAAATGACAAGAGGGTAATAAAGATGAAAAAAAAACCAGTAAAGAGTGTAAGGTGAAAATGTAGGAAATAAAGAGTATTTAATAAGTTAAGAAGTTATTTAATCTCTCTCTTTAAAGACAGAGCACTTTAATTAAAAATTACATTTTAATAATAATTATCTTTATTAATATTTTCATTAAGTTATTAATAATTTACTATAAGTTTTAACTTATTAAAATTTAATTTTAATATAAATATAATTAAGTATTTAATAAAGAATTTTAATAATTTAATATATTTCTTTTTTAATATATTATTTATATACTCCTTATATAACAATTAGGTTTAACTGTATTAAACTAAGCTATATTAAGTTTATTATTGGCAGATATTATAGGGCATAATGTTAAGTAAAGTGAAGTATTATATCTCTTAATAGTAGATTTAATATATATTAAGCTTAATTAATATAAAGAAGTTTTATTAATAGTTAATAAGCTAGAATTTAAAAAGGTATTAAATAAATATATATATATATATTTATATTAATTATATATTAACTTAAAGAATTATAAAGTAATTTTAAAGCTATTAATAATTTTAATAATTTAATTATAATTAAATTTTAATAATTATATATAGAATATATTAATATATAGTAATTATATATAACGTGGTTGATAAGCGTGTGACCCAGACAAGCGAGTGACCCACTTTCCT
>NJCR01000908.1:5282-51949 GCA_002234235.1 Fusarium hostae
ACAGTATAGTGGGACACTCGCTTATCAACTACGTTAGTCTAAATTAAAATTAACTTTCCTTCCTTATTTCATTGTTTAGGCTGCCTCATCCTCAATCGGATACGTTTGTTTCGAGGCATCTATATATAAGTCGTTTATATCATGGTGGAACTGCCCATGTACCCGGCGGGCCAGCGAATTCATTATACTCCTGCTCAACAGTTCGGGCGTTTTGTGTTTATGTTTCCAATTATGGCTCACAAAAACGCCCTTGCACTCGCCATTTCCTTCCAGCGTGAACTCATTTCCATTTGCCTGATTGCACGGTATATTCTTCACATCGTGTGTTCTGTTGAACTCGTACCGGATATAGTATGAAAATGCGCTCTGCTCATGCGCCCACTTGTAGTTCCAGTGGTCGCAGCCAGGTATACTTCGTGGGCAATCTTCCCATCGTTGGAACATTTCTTGGGTACGCTGACTCGCTTGTGCGATGACGAAGCCTGTGTTGAGGATGAGGTTTCCTTGGGGATCGTAGTCTTGTTCCCAGTCGAGGTCGTAAGCCATGGCGACTAGGGTTTCTGGGCGGTAATCCCAGAGGTTCATAAGCCATTCTAGGGGTAGGTCGAGATGGGTGAAGACGGCGTCTGAGTCTAGCGAGATGACGAAGTCGTGGGTTTTGAGAGCCTCTTTGGTGATGGCAGGCTTCACCCAAGTTCCATGTCGATCAGGGTAGTCGGCTGCACGGACTAATCGGTAATCGTAGCCGTGAATCATAGCTAACCCGTCAATATCAGCACAGTGCCAGGGACCAGAGTTCGTAAACCGTACCGTATATATAGTGGTTCAGGTGACCTCCAGTCCGACCAGGTAGTGTTGTAAAGTCCAAGGGGCATTTATTCAACATCGTGTTCTCGGTTTTACCATCAAGCCGAGTATCAGTATCGACGATGACAACTCGTTTTCCAAGTGGCTTCTTCCATCGCACTTGGTTGATTGGCACTTCGAAACGTTCGCCTTTGTCGGTGACGAACACTCTCTCCGAGATAGGATGCACAAGGGGTTTCCACAGCTCCGCCATCAGCTTAGGAAGAGCTAAGCTCTCGGTTCCATTGCCATGTTGTTTATATGCTTCCAGTCGAGGTTGCTTATGGCAATTGGCACTGAATGTATCCGTAGTTTGAGGAGGAGGAGGAGGAGGAGGAGGAGGAGGAGGAGAAGGAGGAAGAGGAAGAGGAGGAGGAGGAGGAGGGGGAGGGTTGGATGGAGTGACAGTGGGTTTCCTATGCAATAAATCGGCATTAGTATCGCTACTGGAGGTCCTTGCCATCCCGGGGGTAGCTAGTATGTACTTACAACGGATAAAATGAAGAGACGGGAAAGCAGAAGAAGATAAGAAACGCAGTGAGGCTAACAGCAGAGCAGATCCATATTGCGCGCCTGGGAGCGTTCAACACTCCCATCTTCACACCATTTGGGGAACCACAGAATTGGAGACCCATTTTCAAAAAGACGAAGAACCAACAAACTCACCATGACACGACAACGGCCAACCCAACGATTTAAAGATGGCACTTAGACTGGGTCTGATCCTCAAGGGTTATAGCATGATTCGTAGCCCTACTGATCTACGAAGGCCCG
The DNA here is from genome assembly GCA_002234235.1 of Fusarium hostae. Taxonomy (NCBI): domain Eukaryota; kingdom Fungi; phylum Ascomycota; class Sordariomycetes; order Hypocreales; family Nectriaceae; genus Fusarium; species Fusarium hostae. Next base: position 6,903 of record NJCR01000908.1, read on the forward strand.
GTACTACGTCCCCTACTTGTAAGTAGGAATAGCCGACACGTTGATCTACGTAATCAAGCGGAAGCATCGCTGTCACTCAGATACTATTTAACCAATGGCGATGCATCTATCGTATGATGGTCACGATTCTTACTGTCCAAGCACGAATTGCGGCTGGAATAGGAAACTACCGAAGTATACGAGGAGGCTAATTTCCGTTGTTTTCTGAGAGAGAAATGTTCCAGACCTGTCTAAGCTCTGACGGTTGGTCGTTAAAATGTTACCTAACATAAGGTCTAATTACAGCTCGGTTAAGAAGCCGATGCGCATCAGCCAACAGCTAACACGCAGTCATATCATTCCATGACGAAGAAAGTTCGTACAGGAGAGCTGCGTCTTTCGTATTAGAAGCCTGACCAGAGTCACATAACTTCCATCACAATATCTGTGTAACGCCATTAAGCTCAAGTTGTCACTGTTTAATAGTACAATCTTTATTAAGATCATGGTCCATTATGACGATATTCGTCATCCTGCCAGGATCGACGGTAAACAGTGGAGCTATGGTTGCAAAAAACCCGCATCGTTATATGAGAGTTCCAATTTACTTATTATTGGACTTTACGTATGATCCAGCTAAGCCTCCCTGTTTACGCGTCAAGGCTGAGGCGCAACGCCGAAGGATTCAGTAGCGTAGCGGGAAAAAGGAAGACCGTTTCATTGCTTTTACGCAAAGGCCAATCACATGCCCTGGCACTGGGCCAAGTAAAGTTCACCACCGACTAAGGTTAAAAGGTTAATATCCCTGCTACTTTACTACTAAATGAATTATTTCATTCATTTTTGTCTTGGGTGAAGCTATGATGATTGGTAACACCCCCTGAGATGGTGAAGAACCTATACGGGGTTGACCTCTAACTTGCTATATTTGCACCATTCTTAATTGATCATCCTTTCAAGTACCCTGTCTACACAAGTCACAAAATGTAGATTGCTAAAAGCTATCTGCACGAAATACTTGGTCAAGCAAATGACATGAACATCCTTCATCAATATCTACCTCCAAGCTCATAGAATGTTTAGGTGTATGACCTACGCACCCTGTAAATCCCGAAGTGCTGGTAGCAAACTTTCTGCAATAGATTCTGCAAGTTTCGATCTCTGTGAAAGACACGCCAATGCTCTGACACAACTTTCAAACCACTGCAAACTCTGCCAAAAACCCTCCATTTCAACATCGAAGAATCTCGCGATGATGCATGCGTTTTTGGGGGAGTTGGAGGGTGCGGGGGTTGCGTGGCCAGAACGGCTGCAGTCGCATAAGAAGCACATTTGTGCGTAGGAAAATACAAACTTATCAACAATAAGTACTGATAGGTCAACTCTGTAACTGCGATAATGGTGCTCTAGAACTCGTCCATTGTGTGGAGAAAAACAAACGCCATAACCTTTGGGAAAGATTGAGACGCCAGCTGCACGACTACACGTTAGCTTCAAAGGTGACCATACAATTATCATTTGTGATACATCCACCCGCCCACAAAACGGATGAAAGGACCTCCAAAACGAGCACATTTCTGTATATATATTAGAACGTGACATGATTACGGGAGAGTACTCAGGTATTTATCCCGATACGGTTTGGCGAACCTCCGTTGTCAATGGACGCCAAACGATGCGGCAGTACAACAAGCCAAGAGCAGTATTAAATGGCTACAAACCTCTAACCAACCTGTTCTGAAAGTGAAATTGTAACAGTATCTATCTCCATCCCTTGATATCAATTTACCTGCTCTTCAAACGCTATGCCCTCTGCAACTGTGAGCTCAGGCTTTGCCCGTGACATCTCCGACACAGTCCCCAACCACGCTACCGACGGCCATGGCACTACCAAGCCCAAATATCGTAAAGTCGACGTTGCCATAATTGGAGGCGGCTTCTCAGACTGCTACCTTATACACAAACTCCGAAAGCAAAACTTCAGCGCTGTCATTATAGAAGCTGCCTCGGGTCTCGGAGGTGTCTGGCAGTGGAACTGCTACCCCGGCGCCAGAGTCGATACACCTGTTCCTCTATACGAGTACTCAATGGGAGAGGTATGGAGGACTTGGAACTGGACTGAGAAGCTGCAGAAATACTTTGAACATGTCGACAAGGTGCTTGATCTCAGCAAGGAAGTCATCTACAACACCAAGGTTACGGATGCTACCTTTGACGATGCCACGAATAAGTGGACAATCCAGACAGACAAGGACATTGGAATTGGGGCAAACTTGTTTGTCCCAGCTGCCGGCTTCGCCGCCAAGCGATCATTCCCCGACTGGCCTGGCTTGGATGACTTCCAAGGCGTCATTCACCACTCGAGCTTCTGGCCTCGCGATGGCGTGGACCTGCGCGATAAGCGTGTAGCAGTCGTTGGCACAGGAAGCACAGGTGTTCAGATTGTGCAAGAAGTTGGTCCCCAGGTCAAGTCCCTGGTTCTCTTCCAGCGCACTCAAATCTGGCTCTGCTGCTGAACCAAGCCAAGCTCACCAAAGAGGAACAAGATATCGAAAAAGACTCGTATCCCGAGAAGTATGAGTCGAGCCTTCTTAGCAAGGGAGGCTATGACTTTAGCCCATCTGACCTGTGGACATTCGACCACAATTCGGAAGAGAGGAGAGCATTCTTCCAGTACAAATGGGACAAGGGCGGGTTTCACTTCTGGACTGGTGCATATGGGGATCTCTTAATGAATCTTGACGCCAATCGCGAGGCCTATAGCTTCTGGTCGAACAAGATCCGCAGCATGATTAAAGACCCTGTCAAGAGGGAGATGCTTGCGCCCTTGAAAGCACCTCATCCCTTCGGCACCAAGCGTCCAGCACCATTTCGCAACTTTTACCAAGTCTGCGATCAAGACAACGTCAGCATCGTCGATGTGAACAAGACCCCCGTCACGAAGATCCTTCCCAATGGTATCGTCGCAGCAGATGGATCAACCCACGAGATCGATGCCCTCGTTCTCGCCACTGGCTTCGACCCTATCACAGGCGGCCTCAAAGCCATAAACATCCTTAACAGTGCAGGCAAGACTCTTACAGAGAAGTGGTCAAATGGAACATGGACAAACCTCGGTTTAATGGCAGCCGACTTCCCAAACATGTTCTTCATGTACGGACCCCAAGGTCCAACAGCTTTATCCAACGGTCCAACCTGTGTTGAGATCCAAGGTTATTGGATCGTTCAAGCGGTTGTTAATGCTAGGGAGGCCGGAAAGCAGCGTATGCGTGCGACGGTGGAGGGGCAGGATAAGTACAGAGAGTTGGTGAACGGAATGACGGCGGATACACTCTTTCCGATGGCGAATTCGTATTATAATGGCGCGAATATCGATGGGAAGACGACAGAGGCGCTGAACTTTCCGGGTGGTATTCCGATGTACAGAGAGTTACTTGACAAGGCTACTGCGAAGGGATACGATGGATTTGTATTTGAGTAGACTGCACTATTAGCTTGGTCAGAAACTTTTATTCATATCTTGGTATCCGTGATACCCACTCGCGTGCTTGGTGATCAATGTTTGTGTGATGCCCTTGTGAAAACAAGGAGGTTAAGTTAATGACAGGCATTGTATCAAACACTTTGAAATAGCCGTGTAATGAAACAAGTACCTTTGGGCGATCGTTGATCAACGCGATTTGAATATAGACAACCTGGTATTGAGGAGATCGAGTGCAGCTCTGTTGGTGGTTTCGTCAATCTGACATGAAACAAGCTGGCTTTATCCCGTTGTTGGCGGCGGGTTAACCAATGCTACCTCCGCCATCTGCTGCGAGACCGATGGGCGAGCCGCGGAACCCAACGAGGGCACCTTCACCGCCGCTGGAGCCCCCAGCTATGAGGTTTCGATTGAACGGGTTGATGGTTCGGTCAAATACTATATTGCTATTAGTGAAATGCAGTCGTTCAGCGCGGTTGAAGTGAGTTCTCGCCATTGGAGTGAGTCTCGAGATGCATGAGTGCTGTGGCATGATCAATCCACATCCCTTCGAGGCTCAAGAATAGAACTTACTCTGGGGGTTGTTAGTCTTGACAAAAAGGACTGCGCCCGCGTCCCACAGGATCTTGACTGCATGGGCATCTTCTTCCGCGATGCTTCCTACCTAAGCGACGAACCCAGAAGATGAGTCTTTTCCCCTGATGTTGAACTGATCCTTGATAGAGAATGGAAGGCCATGGTAAGGACCAACCACCTTACCCGTGCTCTCAAGGATCTGATCCAACTCCTTAGCACGCCCCAGAGCCTCAACGAAAAATATGTCAATGAGACAGTTAATCTGATATTGTTAGAATTGCAATACTCTCGTGGATGACTTTACGTACCAGTTGTTGGGCTATGGCAGCTCTCTTACAGAATGCCAGGGTGATATCGTAGCTCTTGAGTTTCTGGTTCCCCATCAGCCCAAGCAGTTCAGTCGCATCCTTCTCAGTTAGTTCAAGCTCAGCCTGTGTCATAATGCCAGATTCATACGGAGCGCTCATGAAATTGATGGCGTCGTTGGAAGGAAGTGACTTAAGTATCCATTTCTTAGGAATCTTGGCATCGCGCCTTTGCTGCTGTTCTGAAGCAAAGTCTTGCCATGATTTCGCTGATGACATGATGGATGGGTTCCGTGGTTTATCTTGGGACGTATCGTCTCTTTGCTGAGAGATGGGATTCTTTCTTGCTGGACTGGGAAGACTTAAGAGTCTTTGAACAACAAGGAGCCTTTTCCTGTTATATGGCCAGACCAGACTGTCTATTACTCGAGGTCAGCTCGCCACCATTATACATACGTCACACGAGTTTGATGATGAGACCCTTTGGCCCGAAAGTATGCGTGGCATCATTTCAGGAGTTGGGATTTCCTTTCCGCCCATAGTACCTTGTAGGTACCCAGAATGATATGTAGAAGGACACTGGGAGGAGTGTGCTCTTACACAATGAGAAACATCGGGACATCCTTTCCACAAATAAGACAACTTGGAGGTAGCCGTAGCTGCTTGCCTACCTTACCATACCTGAGTAAGAAGTCTACAATACCCAGTACTTGAGGCAGGTACGACATAACTTGTTTATCATTGCAATGCCAGGATAGAATGTAGCTCTCTTTCATCATCATCCTCAACATTGACATCGGCAGTTTCGTTTCTTGGTATTCTATTATCAAATTAATTATTTGGTAATTATAAATATCCCCTTATTGATAGCATATCAATAATATCACCATGAACGCCGACCAAGCCCACCTGGCTGCCATGGGGCTAGCAGCCCCCAGCTCTGAGGCGATCCGTGACCGAGCTTTGGCTCTCAGGGCTCATACCCTGTGGGGTTCCGTGACCCCGGCCGGATACCAACTTCGGCATAACGGGATGAGAAATGCGGGAAGACGCAGGTTCGCGGACGCCCGGTGTCAACACAAGTTGATGCAGAGATGGCAGAATGACGAGGCAGAGGCATACCGGCGAAGGGTTATGGCGTTGGTCCAAGATGGCAGCAATCCTGCTTGGACCTTTCGGGGTCACTTGCAGTGGTTGCCCGGCTTCCTGGCAAGTGGGGGGGTCCCATTGCATTGCTGGAGCGCGAGATGCTGGCTAGTCATGCCGAAGAGACGGCCCATTTTGCTATCGAGTGAGTACTTCAAATCTCATTTGAAGAACTTGGCAGCTTATCCTATCACAGGCAAGCAGAGCAGCACCATCGCCTTCTCGAGAAGTGGAAGTGGGGTTATAATACCCTTGGGTCCCGAAGGCGACATGAGGGATACGCTCGGTGGGCACGCCGTGCCGCTACCCATTAGGTAGAGGTAGCTGAGCTGTGGTCCCCTTCTCTCTAGGAGGCTCGACCTCCATGGATCTGACGATATGACGATCCAGGAGCCTCTCGCGGCTCGACCCGACTGGTGGTATTGGAGATACGCTGTCGCCGCCTCACCCACTAGGACACAAGTGGGTGTTGTATGGTTATTTATACGAAGGAAAACGTAAGGAACCCTTGACTCAATCGACTGGTGACCTTGTTCTTTTAAGGTCTTGAGGCCCGCCTGTGGACGGCTCCTTTTTAGTAACTCGGTTCACCACTACGATCCGGTCAAGTGAGCGAAGGAAAACGCAAGGAACCCGAGGAAAAGATCACTCGTAACCTACTGCGAAGGAAAACGTACAAAACCCACGTGACTAGGTCGCATCCAGTGTTGTTTAAAGGTCTCGAGGCCCGCTGATGGACGGCTCCCTTGACACCTGGATCGATGACAACGACCAAGTCAAACGTCGACGATGAGTTCGCACTTCTACGTAGTGTCGACGATCAACTCCTTAATTTCACAAGGAGGCCAAGACGAACTCAACTATACATGGGACGACCAGTACGCTATGCCTTCAAACATAAAGCGTTTCCATGCATTCCAACACCCCAAGGCGGACAGCACGAACCTTCTGGTCTCATGTTTCAATAAAGAAAGGCTTTGAACCCACAGGGAGTTCAAGTACTGGAAAGATTTAAACCGGTATCATCCATTCTTTATCCGCCACAACCAGACAGCTGAACTCCTAGACCATCCCAAATTATATAAATCATCAAACAACAAACCATCGAGACCATCACAAAACCACTAAAACCATCAAGACCATCAAGACCATCAAACAACTAGCTACCAAGCTACTAGACCACCACTCCATCAATCCACCGGATGCCAAGTATCAAATTCCGAGCGTTGGAGTCTCTCTTCAAGGGATACTTTGAAACAAGCATTGGAACGCATACACCCTCTTGTGGCTAGCTGTTAATACCTAGTAACTTGGCATTCTGCCAGAGACTCACTACATGCCACAATATCAATCCATCGGCCTGTATTGGTCTAGACGCATCAGAACATACTAAGAGCGGCCTACTATCCTCCATCTTTCGTCATTAATGTCATCCAGAAAAGCATACTGAGGGGCCAACATCTCCCATCTCAGCGCATTATGAGCAAAGGAGCCGATAATCGATTGCCCAGGACTAGAAGAAGTCCCTATCATTTTCACCGTGTGCAGAAAGATACTAGGTTATAGTCTCAAGGTCCGAGTACCGAGCTTCTACGAGTTGATAAGCTGCCTCTCCCCGAAAAGCGCCGAAATCCCCCTGTCACCAGCATAGCGAAACCGCACACCACCTAAGGCCGAAGACTATACGCCTCTGTCCGAGTACCAGTCCACAACACCCGAAAGTTTTGTCAGTGGAAAGCTTGTTCGCCACTCAAGACTGATTACCCCCCAGTGTATGGTGCCCTCTCAGTGGTGTTGTCAGACAATGGCCACCCAGCCTCTGTGATGCACGAACAGTGACTATGGATGATATAGATGACATGGACTATGTCACCGAAGAATTCGGTCGAGTTAGCTATCTCTTCAAGTGGAGTGAAAAGTTTCGTTTTTACTACCGCAGTAACATGACCAGTTAGGAGACCTGGTGCGGTACCATGAAAATAGCAGTCTTGAGTTTATCGGCCGTAAAAATGCCCTGGCCAAAATCCGCGGGCAGCGAATCGAGCTTAAGGAAATTGAACACCACATCGTCATCGCCCTTGGAAGCTCCACGGTCTCCCAAGTTATCATCGGGATAGTTCAACCCCCCCAAGACAATTCCGGCCCCGTGCTCGTTGCCTTTGTCAAGTTCATGGGGAATAGGTCACTCAAAGAGGGCGACCTTGCTGCGCCTGTTAGGCATCACCCGATAGCTCCAGTCCCAGGCTATATGATCCAGCAAGGATACTTGGTCGTCGAGAGCATTCCACATACGATATCAGGCAAACTAGATCGCAACAAGTTTCAAAAGGCTGCATCATCGTTGCGGAAGGGCCAACTTCTCCAAGCGAACAACGTCTCCAGAGGCGTAGTCCAGAGTCCCCTAGCGAAATGCTATTGCACAGCCTGGTTTCGCAAGTACTAAAGCGAGAAGAAGGAACATTTGGCAAGGATGACAACTTTGTTCAATTGGGTGGCCACTCAATCAGCGCTATGAGACTTGCTTGGACCTCACGAGAGATGGGAATATCTCTGAGTGTTGCTGTCATCCTGACGAAAGACCAGATTGCCCGCCTCTTGACAGATAAAAGACCTGGCGACATAAATCAACCAAGCGAAGTACAATTCTCCTCGTTAAATACTCGGAACACGGAGGCTTTTATTGACAAAGTGATCATGCCACAAATACGACCAGGCCACGGCGTGCTTATCGATGTGTTTTCAATCACCGAAATGCAGCATTATTATCTTCAAGGCAACATGACGGCACCTCGGCGCTCATAATCTTACTGTTACGTCTCTTTTAACCGTGTCATTGATGAGCATCGTCTTATCATGAGCTACAAATCGTTTGTGTCAAAGTGCGACATCCATCGAACAGCATTTGTTCGAGCCGGTGGTTTGTTTCCGGGCTATTTTTTTACTCATGGAAAGTTACTCCGGGATAGTGTCGGATGTTGAGTCCATTGTTGTTGCTTTCGATCAATTGGTACACGAGGAGACGAGATCGTCGATTCTGCTTGGAGTACCTTTGATCAACTTTACGCTTTTCGGATCGAAGTCAACAGGTCAGACTCAGATTCAGCATGTCGCACGCAGTCTACGACGCTATCAGCCTGGGTGAAACTGTCCATATGTTGGCCAACATTTACAATGGAATTCCATCCCATCAGGCCATCAACTTTGGGAGATTTGTAAATTACGCGAGGCAAATTGAACCGCAAAGCTACGCCTACTGGGCCGATATGCTTAAGGGTGCTAGTATGACTCGAATGCCATCAAGGTGTGAACAGGGTGGTCCGCTTACCGTACTTGTACGGTCTATTCCTGTCCCTCCAGCACCATCTGGTATCACGCAGGCGACGATCTTTACGCTAGCTTGTGCTTCAGTACTCAGCTCTCTCGCAGGTTCTTCAGACGTTGTATTTAGTCGAGTCGCCTCGCTTCTGGCCGAGCTTCCCTTCCCGCCTCTCTGACTCAAGTCATGGGCCCTTGCCTTAACATGTTGCCATTACGTGCTCGTTTCTCCTCCAACCAGACCAAAGTCGAAAGACTGGTGGCATTTCAAAAGCAGTACGCCGATAGTCTTCCGTACGAGACAGCGGTCATCTCAAACATTGTCAAACATTGCACTGATTGGCCACAAGACACAAAACGCTTTGGCTGCTGGACACAATATCAGAATGTTGACAAGAACCCCGCCGTCAGTGTGCCTGGTGCGGTTGGGGGACTGGGGAGCAAAGAAATGTGGACGGTTCCTTTCGCAGCCGAATTGTTGGAGATTTTTGCAATGCCGAATGGTGGTGATATGCGGAAATTACGGGTGATTGCAGGACCGGGCTATGGAGACGATGGATTGAATAGGCTGATGGGGGCTCTTTGTGCCGAGTTAGAAGATATGCCGACCACATCCTATCTGTAGAGATAAGACGATTTCCCGCTGTGGTTTTTTATTCACGTTCTTCTATTATGAAATGCCAGAACTTAATATCAAGGTGAGATAACCTTATGCGTATCGAGGTAAGGCGCGCGATGCATCAGCTGTCAGGTCTATCAACACAAATTAACACTCTCAAAAACACACTTCAGGCAGCATACCAACTACCCACACAACAGCCCAAGATTATGCGTATCCTTGGGAGATAAATCGAGGAAAAAAGTGTTGCAAACGAAACCTTATTTTCCACAACATAATCTATCATTGTTCCACCAGTATATTCTAAGACTACAGAAAGCATTGCTACAAACAGGATATTAGCATAGAACAATGTTATACAGGCTTTCCACATCGATTTCGGATGAGGAAAAGAGCAAATTATACCTATTTGAACTATTCTCTCCCTGCTCCAACATCTTAATTGGTCAATGTTCCACCTATCATGTCAGAATTGAGGTCCGCGGTAATAATATTGGTGTCCAGAAGTCCATCTGTCCGACCACTCACTTAGGGCCTGGTATAACGAATCGCATAATTGAGCAGCTACAAAGCTTCTAAACGGGATCTGTAACAGAATCTATCATTCTGTGATGCTTCTCAATCTCCTCTTGGTGCTCTGTCAGTTCCTGTTAACCTTTCGAAGGATCCAGTAAATGACCGACGTGCAAGATGACTACGTAGATGATCGCTGGCCATAAGGTTAAACTTCAGGCTGCTAACATTTTGTTCACAATATAAGCTTCTACCTAAAAGCTTCCGCGATGACGTGCAAGATGAAGTATCCTGAGTTACTCTGGTTCTAGTCGAGTCTTGAGGGACCTTTCTGTTCTATTCCGCGCGTACAGTAATATTGAGACTTTTCTGTAGCTTTATTGACTCTTAAATGGCCATTGAGAGTGTCCTAGGCCGCGTCGTGTTGTATGGTAGCCGTAGCCGACCAGTACCAGTCAGCATGCTGGCATGTGTGAGGCATCATGACACTGGTGATGGCTGGGTAACAGGGTTATGGAGGGATTGTCTGGCGGCTTGGTAGCTAGATGTTTGGTTTTGACGATTTTAATGGCCTTGATAGTATTATTCTGCATGGCGTTCTCCCATTCCTGCACCAACTTGTGTTGACGCCCTCTACGATACCTGCGTCTTTCCACACTTGTCTTTCACCTATGCCGAAGTCGGTATACGGCCGGGGTCACGGTCAGGGTATGAACTCTAAGAGCGTAGGCTCGGTCGAGCATCGTGTGTCGGAGAGGGGCATGGAGCGCGGGCGCCTCAAAGCTGGGGATTGTCCTCGGGGTGTCAGAAGACTTAAGACCTTAATTAGAGGACGAAAAATACTTAGACTAGCTAGTCGCAGAGTCCTCTAAACTTACTTCGATGATCCTAAAATGGCCTAAGTTTTGGTGTCGACTATAATTGATGTCTTGCGATTTTTTGCCTTGCCGTAGGTAGACTGGTCACCCCATGGCAGCCAGGTGGGCTCGTTCGGAGGTTCATGGTGGTGTTATCGATATGCTGTCGATGAAGAAATAATTATAATTATCATAAGGTAACTAGTCTCATGATAGAATGCCAAGAAACGAAACTGCGGATGTCGATGATGATAATGATGAAAGAGAACATGGCAGCCAGGTGGGCTTGGTGCCCGGCGGTGTTCGTGGTGATATTATCGATATACTAGATAGTTGTAGTTATTAAATAATTAATTTACGATAGAAACCAAGAAATGAAACTGCTGATGCCAATGTTGATGATATATGTCCTTCTGCAAATGTCTCTAACTACCTACCTAGGCTTTGATATCTTGGTCACTTGACAAAGAACATCTCCTCCTTCATCACTGGTTACGGGCCAGAGCCTCATCTATTCACCAAAACTTATTATTGATCTTTCATGGTCTATCTATGGTTGATTTCTCAGGTCAGAATGACTTTGGGTTTAAGGAATGCCTCCTGATATCAGGGCTGGGACATGTCTATAAGTCATGTTCCACTCCAATCATTCTGCTACATCGATGTGGATGAGTGTTGTGGCAAAGGCTAGCCTTCCTACTTAAACTTTAGAATATGAACCAGTGTGTTGAAGGTTTTGACGAAATATGCATACAGTGGCTACGTTATTGAAGGACAACTGAACCTATAGAAGCTCATAAATATCGAGTCACAAGGCGTGGAAGAACGACCATAACGAAGCAGTCCTAACTCAATGATCAAGGCGACACATGTTGAAAGAAACGCTATTTTTCACAGCAAAGTTTATTATGGGCAATACCTTAAGCAAAGACTACTCTCTGTTCAAGATTCAGGCTTATGGCTGGATGATTATCTTCCCACCGAACCTTAACACCAGAAATGACTCATTCGACAAAATAGCCTCCGGCTTCCACTGGAGTTGGGTATAAATATCCTTGCAATCTCCCCCTTTTCTTTTCTTTTTCTTACGTTCTCATCAACGCAGACGACCGACTTAAGAACAAAAAAGATGGCGCTCGCTGTAACAGATCCTTTCACTAGGCTACCGCCGGAGCTTCGTGTCCAGGTTCTCGTATCGACTCGCTGTAAATCGTCGATATCACAGATAATTCAAGCCTCTTCCATCATGCTTCAACAATATCTCGCACACAAGAAGTCCATCATACGACAAGTGCTTGCGGCCGAATTTGACAGGGAGATGATACAGGACGCCATGGCAATTATGTTGTTTCCAAGTCACCGGGCTTCTGGTAATAGACCTCTACGCAAGCACCATTCAGAGCCTATTCGTGCACACTTGCGGGCTTGGTCGAAGTCTCAGCTGCCCGATCCTCTCAAGGATAACGATGACCACCTAGTGGGTCAGCTCAACAGATTACATAGTCAAATTCTTCTTCTGATCGAGGATTACATCACCAAAGCCACCGCTTCCTTTCCCCCGCAGGAATACCTTTGTTTGCCACAAATTCAGCGGCCATCAACTGAAGGACATCTTATGTTCAAAGGCCTCAAGGTAACACCGCGATTCAGTTCTGCCAATCTCACAATCTCAGAACGGAAAAGGTTTGTCAAAGCATTTCTGGTGTACGACCTACTATGCAAGACCAGCAATGTCCCTTGGATTCCCAGCAAGCTACGGCTGCGTAAAGTCAGCAATGCCGAGTACGAAGCTGTCGGGTGTGTCCACAGCTACGTATGTTCTCTATACGGGGCTATGCTAGCCCAATGCAACAATGCTTGTCTCCCAACCGCTTTGGCGGCGCCTTCACTTAGAACTCAGCTATTCTTTCCCATTCCCGATGCCCTTTATTTTGACGCTAACGTCTACGCACCTAATCTTCGTTTGCTTTCTCGCGACCTTGGCGATGACATTGGGGTCGGTTTTTCAACGCTTGGGCTTGATCGCCTCACCGATTTCCTTCGCTACGATATAGCTAAACCAGATGAAAGGAAAGCACTCGACAAGCAACTCAAAGATGTCTGGAAGTTTGAAGCTCCCTCTATCTCCTCCACGTGGGACAGGCACTTCATGCTCTTACTCGCATCCAAGCGAAAATACAAGAATGGTTGCGAATCATCTTTATACAAGCAGCTTTCTTTGAACCCCAAAGAGAAACTCCGATACAAGATCGGTCAGCAGCGTGCTTGGGTATTCTTTGACGACAGTCGCTTTTACCCGCAAGAAAGCACCGAACGACCAACTTTCCCATCAGAAAGGTTCCTCGCGGAAGAACCGACTAAACAAACTTTTATTAACGATTGGTTTCTCAACTTGGAAAGTGAGAGAGATTTACGATGATGCTAACGTTGGCATGACGGGCATATTCCTACTGATGGTTCAAGCGTCATCACGCCCGATGGTGGAAATACCTATTCACTCGGCAGAGTGGTGGGCCAGTTCTGGTGGGTAACGAGAATGATTTGGGACATTCAATGGCACATGATATTTGGACGCTGGTGATTTGCTGCAATGGAACTCGGTTTGGTTATCAAATTTTATGGCTGTTCCTAGCTAAAGTTAAGTCAAGATATCTTCAAATATTGTCTCTAGACCACCTAACATAGCTAATCAGTTTAGTCTGGTTACTGTGTAGCTATTCATTACCCCCCTCATATTTCTGCGGCTCAAAACACGTGCTTACTATAATTATCAGAGTATGATAGAATGAAAGCTTGCCGTTGCCTATGTTTGTGATCAATAAGATGGAAGTCTTTGAGGAAGGCTTCTAAAAATCGCCTTTTGGTAAACACTTTGAGTCAGAACTGCACTGATATAGTGAGCTAATAAAATAGTTAGTAACTTTTTAATTCTTAATTCTTCTTATTTTATTACTTTAACTTTAAACTATATATAATAAGTAGTATTAATATAGTTATGGTTATATTTAATAATAAGTCTTACTAATAGACCATTCTAGGGTAAATAAGCGGCAATGGAGATCCAGACCCACATACCCAACTTGCATTTAACCTTCCAGTTCTCCCAAACCCCTCCCTAATGTTGGGCTGATATCTCGCAACAACCTAAGGCGATGCCTAATCGGCATCTACACTCGGCACCAAAGGACCGTGTCAGCTAGTTGTTTTAGCCTGAGACGATATGAACCCCGCCACAGGGAAACAAGAACTCTCGTGAGACCTTGGACAAGCGCGTAACCAAAGACATCCTTCACTAACACGAAACCCTAGTTGCAAGCGTTGTAGATACCGAAAGGTAAGTTCATGTCACGATGTCAGGACGGAATTGTGTAAATTTGACAGCGCTAGTTGAGATGCACACGAACAGTCCCTTGCACCAATTGTGCAACGGCCGGCGCAGGCTGCGAGTACGAAAAGATTGACAAGAGACGAAACCCGCCATCGTCAGAATACACTATTGGTCTCAGAAATCGAGTTGCGTCGTTAGAGGCCTTTATTCAGGAGCTGAGAGACGCTCCTCCCGCTCGTCGAGATGAGATGCTTGGACCGGCGGTTAATAGAGGAGGAGCATCAAATATTTCGACTGCAGGGCCGTCTCAAGTCATCCAATCTGATATTCCAGCACGAGCACTTTTGAAACCAGACGCAGAGGGATCACTGGTTTACCATGGCGCCACCAGCATCTTTAACAGTGACCTTCTCTCCACAAGTGAGAGTTATCCGAACCAAACGCAGACCCTGTACGCCGAGTCCAACTTTGACCATGTTATGGATCACTTCGGTATCAAGTTGGAGGACGACACAGTTTTCAAAGCACTGCAGCAATTCTTTCGATGGCAGTACCCCCACTTCATGTTCGTTTATCGAGAGGCTTTTCTAAGAGACCATTTTGGAGAGCGGAAAGGCTGCAAGTACTGGTCATCTGCACTTCTTCTGTCTATTTGCGCATTGGGCCTTCTCATGTCAGAGACTGAGGGGGAGCGAAACCTAAGTGAGCAATTCTTCCAGGCGGCTGAGAGCATTGTCATGGTATCGGGCCTCAGCCGTCCTTCGATCCCTACAGTGCAGTCTTTTCTATGTTTAGCATTCTTTGAAATCGGCCGCGGAAACGTGTCCAAAGGATGGGCTTTCTCCGGTATGATACGCCATGCGCTCCTGTGAAAGTTTCGATCTTGACAACAGACAGGTATTGCGTTCCGCATGGCTCAAGATCTAGGTTTTCAGAGTGATCCTATGAACTGGCTGCCCCATGACTCGACCATTATTTCAAGCGAGGATATTGAGATCCGCCGCAGAATCTATTGGGGCTCCTACATCTCGGATAAGCTAATCAGCTTGATACTTGGGCGGCCCGTGCAACTAGCCTTTGATAGCGCTGAGGTCGACCTTTTGGAGTTCATAACGTGAGGTATTCCGAATTCCTATCTTAAGATGACTAACCGAACTAGTGACGGACCCGGAATGGAGTATTGGCGCCCTGTTGGTTTCGGCGATGACCCAGAAGAACTTCGAGTTTTGTCAAACATACCATATCTCAAAGAGCAGATTCGTCTGTACAGAATCGTTGAGAAAATGATGACGACAGTCTTTTCTCCGCGGGTTCCTCGAACGCAGACAGACGTCTTCACACGCCAAACGTTGCTGGATAATCTCAACCTTGAGCTTTTGCAGTGGAGAGATGCACTACCAGCCTTTGCAAAGTGGAATAAGTGGTTTACAGGTGTGACGATAACCCCTGCAGTGGCCACGCTTCAGTTAGTCTATCGTTGAGAATTAAGGTCCATGACTGACCTTTATCGTGAAGTCTTCTTTACAGCAGTATTCGTATTGCCTTGAACTACGAGTCAGCTACCACCAGTAACGTTGAATCGGCTCGAGAAGCTTCACTTCTGTCTTGCACCACAGCAGCTCAAGATATCCTTGCCCTGGTTCGAATTTATAAAATGCAATATGGGCTTCGTCATGCACCACTCATATTGATTTACGCATCCATACAAGCGTCGAGGTCTATTGAGAAGTTTGGAATTCCGGAAGAACAGAGCTATCTGGTTAGTTGCTTAGCTGAGTGCTCTCACACTTGGAGCATCGCTGGGCAAGTACAGGGTCCGATGCCAGCAGTGAGCCTTGACGCTTATCATGACCTGGTATAGGAATACGACGGGCAAGGAAGACACTGGTTCGCTTATTCTGAATCAGCATACAAATGCCCAACATCCTTAAGTGAGCAAAGCAATATCAAGTATCGCACTGCCAGTTTCACATTTTCACTGTCCCTCATACTTTGCGATCAAGCCTAAAGCCTCTCTCCCTCTTCCAACTCATGAATCAACACCAAAGGTCCCTTGGGAACGATATCAGGCCCAGTGATACCAAGAACTCTTCGTCTAGCGTTCGCATAACCAGTCTTGTACTTCTCAAGCCAAGTCTCAGAAGTCTTTCGAAACGCGCTATGAGTTCTGAAACTGTTATCCCAGTAAAGCCTCCTCAGCCAAAGGTGTAAATTCGGATAGTGATCCCTGATGGTTCCAAGGTTGCACATGAAAATAGGGACGTACCCAACGTCGAAACGGAGGATTGTTGGGAACAAACGGATATCAGCTTCGGTGATGTGCTGGCCTAGAAGAAAAGGGCCTTTATCGAGGATTTTCTCCAGGCGGTCGAGTGACTTGAAGACCTTTTCGACGTTTTCTTCATATGCAGCTTGAGATGTTGCAAAGCCGGTCTTGTAGACCCCGTTGTTCACAGTGTCGTAAACCCATTCGTTGTTCTCATCAATTTCCGTTCGCAGGTTCTCTGGGTAGAAACCGCCTCCAGGTCTGTTTATTTCACGATCTTCCTCGGGAAGGAGAGGGTCGAACTCCGTGTAGAGCATACGAATGATGTCGCTCGACTCGTTGCTCACCATGTTGTGGGTCTTCTTATCCCAAAGAACAGGCACGGTGTACCGACCCTCGTAGTTCGGGTTGGCCTTGAGATACAGTTGCTTCAACGTATCAAGTCCATAAAGCGGATCCTTTGGCAGGACACCATACTTGGCTGCTTCAGGGCTATCATCGAAGAACCAACCATCTTTGCCCATGGTGAGGGAGCAGATGTACAAGTCAATTATATCCTCGAGTTTCTTGAGGCTTCTCACGATCATGGCGCGATGAGACTGTCTCCGTCAGTGCTGGCACAAATCAAGTCGTAGTAGTGACCTACCCAGGGACATCCAGGGCTCAGATAGAGAGCATAGCGGCCCTTCTCAGCTGGAAACTGAGAGTTGGGTTCTTTTGATACAAAATTGCGAAAGGCACTGTCCAGCCGAACGAAAGAGCCGTCCTTGGTTGGCTTGAGCCTGATCTCATCTGGCTTTGGTGATGTTAGTCATGAGGCTTTTGCTATAATTCCATGGAAAGACTCACTTGGTCACCCATATTCTTGATATTCAAGGAAGAAGAGGTCTTGGAGAAATAGCAAGTCGAAGAAAAAGAACGAAGAATATTCTGCCTTGATATGATATGCGGCCTGTGTGGTCTGGAACTCAAGATGAGAAAAGATTGAGGTCCCATGCCAACTCTTTCAGAGAAAATGAGGTCGCGGACATGTCTTAAATCTTTCCAGGCCTGATATATAAGCAAATCATGCCATGATATCTAATCGGCCAAACATGATTGATAATCACGTCACCAAGCTCGGCAGCTTATGGTGTCAACCGCGCGGCAAACCGGGTAACTATAAGTAGTGGGGCCAGAATACGGTAGCAAGCAAACATCTTGAAGCATTTTTTGTCATTTTGTTCTTTGTTTGTTATATACGCTTGCCAGCAACACTGATCATTTATAAGATTTCTTTGGGTCTCGTGATTGCCCCTATCGAGATATTCTAATAGAATCTGAACTAGATGATCAAGGCTGAGCTGTCCAAGGCTTTCAGGAACTCGCCAGCTCAACTTGCTCGACTATTCAGCAATATTGTCCATAGTTCAGACTTGCCAAAAGCTCTATAGTAACTCGTTCGATCAGCCTTTTCTTGATGGCAGGTCTTGGGGGGCGTACACTGTGGAGCCTTTTAAGCCAATGAGATGTTCTTCGGTGTGTGAATAGGCCTACGTCATGTGCAACAGCTGTGTTTTCATATTTGTTGATACCTTCAAACGAGGCAGTAGAGCCGGCTCTTTGATAATACTTATACAAATTTCAACTTATCTCACCCCAAGCATGGCGGGGGATACTTTTCCAGAGTTTCTCCAACTCCCCAAAGAGATTCAGATGCTCATCTGGGAAGCTGCAGTCCGCGGGGAAATACATAGGTATACTTGATAACATAGTGAGACCATAATGCATTTACTAACGAAATGTCGCAGTGGGCTGTCCTCACACGGCGTTCAAGATTGGTTCGGCCAAATCGGCCCCACCTCGACAGAGTGTTGAAGTCAGAACTTTTGTATTTTCGGAGCATTGATATGCTTCACCTGGAATTGTTTTTCATTTTTCTTTTCAGGGACAGCTAACTTGCATAATGCTCAACTGGGGCTATAAGAATATGTCACGCCAGCTGGTTGGGGGTTTGGCGAGTCGAGAGTAACCTGGTCATTTCTATTTGACGGACCTTCATAACCATGAAAGTCAAGTGTTCCACCCAAAGCTTAGTTCAATTAATGCTCCAGATAACCCCCGATATCATCCCGCCTGTTTCATTTACCCGTTGATGAAATCCGACCATACCAAAAGCCCTACTCTTGATTGACAATTTCGTGATCAACCTTTTCTGGGCTGATGAATCCACTGGCCACCGTAACGGCAGTCATCAGCGTCGCCATGAGCACGAACGGTAAGCCCATCCACATCTGACCAAGCCACATGCACTTGACCAACAGAGCACTCATAACAGGAGCAGTCACACTCTTTGAGACCATACTGAGCGTGAGTTCCGCACTGTAGACAGTGCTTATCTCCTTGGATCGCACCACGCCGCCCAACAAGCTCATCAATAGCCCGGTTGTACAGCTACCGAGTGCTACAAACAAAAGTCCAATGGTCTCGATTGCCAAAAACTGGGGCAAGACCTATCACCAAAAGACCAAGGGATGTCACCAAAATTGAAACAATGGCATACCGGCGATCTCGCACCCAATCAGTCCAACCTCATGGCTTAGCGATTGTGCGAGTGAGATGGGGAAGAAGTACGAGAATCAACAACCCTTGAGCGCCCTGAAATAAAGATAGGAGGATATTGCCTCGAGCGTATGAAAGAGAATATCTCGCTTTGGAGTACTGCAGACCTATGACCGTGAAGAGCTCTCGGGCAGATGTCTGGGGTGCGAAGACGGCAAGTAGCAAGAGGCATTGTCGGTTTGATGTCAAGATTCTTATAAGAGGTGCCAATATGGCAGACTTGTAGATCTGAATGAGTGCGGCGGGCTCGAGTCCATCGCCAAGCATCATTGTGAAAGCAAAGGCGCACAGGAGCTGGACGATACGACGTTTTCGCTGGGGAGATATGTTGGTTGTCTCCACTTCGCTTCCGAGAAGAGGAGAAGCTTCATGACGATTCTCGACGTCGTGTATTCGTACCGTGGCCATTGAGTTATTCCTGCGATGCGTTAGAGGATACGAACAAAGACAGCAGCTTGTGTGCGTGTGTATAGACTCAGTTTGTGTAAGTGGTTTGTGCGTCTGAGATGGCCATGACAAGTTGATCTGCCGAAACTCGTTTGGGGAGTTTGAGAGGAGGAAGAGTATGGATTTAACGAAAAGAGTAATTTGGATCAGGGCACTGAGCATTAAATGAAAAGCTTAAGCGATGGAGAGATAATAAAATAAAACGATTGACTTGATGATGAAAGTAATTTTAGTGTAAGCCATTTCCTCTATGAGGTGGTTTCTTTCAGAGGGTAACGTGCCTAAAGTCTAGGTACGGCTCACAGCTTTCACTGGTGTCTAGCGCTATAAGCACAAGCAATGTGCCTGTCCAACTAATGTTAATGGTTGTTACAGTGGGCCTTGACCACTGAAACATAGAGCACAGCATGAAGCCTATCATTAGGAAAACCAGGTATTCGCGTTCAATATTGATCATTTAATTACCTTTATACGGCAGGGAATAACTTTTAACAATGCGAAGAAGGAGTCGCAGGGGGGAAAGCTTGAATACTACTCCGTACACCGTACATATTAATAATTGGCAAAGCTGCTGTGCCAGAATCTAGGATTCATCCATTTCCCACCAAATTCATGCTTCGTTCTACAATTATCCATTTCCGACAATTGCCAGTCTGCCCTCAACTATGATCCTTACTGACCAAGAGCATGGCCAACGCCACGGCGTGTTACTTGACAAAGGGTACCTCAGATCGATGATAAGCATAGAATCTACTACAAACAATACGGCAAGGAAGATGGCCTTGCTGGTATGAAGCCGCTGATGGGGTCAGATCAATATGCATACTTGAGTGAAATGCTGCCTGATCCCGTTACCCTCTCACGAATGACCACGGAGGTCCTGTTGGTCCTACAACCACCAAGAACAAGGAGTTCTTCGATCCAGTCGTATATCGTGTTGTCCTCTTAGACCAACGAGGCGTAGGGAAATTGCTTCCAAGGAACAAACTGCAACAGAACACTATCCAGTGTCTCTCCAACGACATAGAAAAGATCCGAGAGCATCTAGGTGTCACCAAATGGCACATGGATTTTCGTGGATTTTGGGGTAGCACATTAGGCCTGTTTACATTCAGGCCCATCCTGATCGTGTCTTTTTGTCCGCGTCGTCTAGACCACGCGCATTTTAGAGCTTCTGTGCGGTAATAAGCCTGTCACAGCCCAATAATTACCCGAACAATGGGATTCTTTTCTGGGCTTTCTGTCTAACAACAAGAAGCAAGGCCCAGTGGGCTCATACTATGCTCATATCACTTCATACCTCAGCCGCCGCGGCACGTCAGTGGAACAGATGAGGGCACTCCGTGTCTAGTTTAAATCTAAGCTCTATTGCCCCGGCCAAGATTGAGGATCTTGTATGGAATCTCACACATGCCTTATTCAAGTCTCACTACCTGTTTAAAAAGAGTTCTTGGCTCGAGGAAGGGCAAGTGCTGGGAAAATATAACATATTCCAGGTGAACTTCTGTTTTTCTTCTTACCCGAGATTTTGCTGATAACCTATCGGTGCAATGAGGACGTCAGGATGTTTTCCGTCCGCCAATGACAGCCTGGAAACTCCATCAGGCTTGTGTAGGCTTGTTAGATCTTGATTAGAACTTCATAAAACCACGTATTCTTGTTAGTAGGGAAAACAGGGACGACATGAAATCAATTTTACCAGTCCTGTATCACGATTCTCATATGAGTGCAACCCTAAATGCTGGCTCAAATTCTGTTTGGCTGTTCTATTCAAAGACCGTTCGCACATCTTAATGTAGCTTCTCCGAGACTTTAACGCCTTTTTTGCTTCGCCTTGGGACGACTGGGCTTATTGCAACCCTAGCCGCTCACTATTCTTCCTATCTATCATGGGTAAATTGCCCTTTGGAGAAGAAGTTAGATGTAGGTTTGCAAAGCTAAAACTAAAAGTGAGGAAATAGCTCCATCCACTCAAATGTGAGAAAAACGCCAACGGGACAGTAACGCAAACTCGCAAACGCCTCGACAATGATGAAGCCCCTGGATAGTACAGTTCCTGTTATTAACAGAAATACTAGGAAGCCACCAACGTATAAATAGAACCACCTATGGAATCTTGACCATTTGTTAGGAGGTTCATAGGGGTCCCAGAGTTTCGTCCGGAGCCTTATCCAGAGATCCAAGGCCCAGAAAGAAACAATTGCATAATAGCAAGGGAATGAACCTGCAATCATGAAACAGCTCACCTTCCAGGTGATTTCTTCCGCACAGGAAGGAAATATCCAATGCCATGCTGTTAAGTGGACTCCGCCATACGCTGCAGACAGGGCAGCAGCGGCCACTGATGTCCAAGGGAAAACCCAAAAGACTACCATTTGTGAGCGTCTTCCATTGAACAATGAATTTTCAATTTTCAATGGCACGTCTATTGCAAAGATGGACCTGCCTTCCCAGAAAGGTCGCTCGAAATCAACCATCGGTTTGGGATCGAACTCGGTCAAGCGTGCGAGAAGAAGGACTTGCTTTTCGCCTTCGAATGGGTCTGATCCCTCTTCCTCTTCTTCGTCCACGCTCCTAAATATTTCTACACGCTTGGATGTTTCGGCCAGGCCCTCTCGCTGGTCATTGGGGAAAGTGGAAAGGATTGCATCCCACCGTCTTAAAAACTCTGTCGTCAGTTCGAAGGAATAATTTATGCAACTCTCACAGGAAATTATGGAGTACGATGAGGGATGCATCACATTCTGGTTCAAGTCTGCTCTGTATAACGCCAGCCCGGATGAAAGAATATCGCCAACTTTCATTTCTACCTCGGGCTCAGGCCCGATCCATCGCATAGGCTCTCCTTTTGCGTCGATTGGCGGTGACTGGTCGGGCTTTTGTTTCGCTGGGAACATGGCTAGTTTATATGACATCTCGCTGTAAAACTGCCTCTGGAGCATAATGGAAAGCTCAGGGATGAAACCGTGTGGTTGTATTACTATTGGTTCCTGAATATCCAGAGGTTTCTGTTCTTATGTCAGCTTAAAAGGACTCAACAGTGCCAGGCAAGTACTCACTTTAAACCAACAAGCATAAAGAAGAACGGCGCAAACAACGTGAACCATAGTATGAATCTCTAATAGAGTCAGCGGCAAGCCAAATACGGTTCTGCTGGCACATTGCATAACCATCCAGAGAACTTGAATCATGACAAGAATCTTCTGGACCGTATTTGCTTTGCTTTTGTCATCAATGTCTACTGTCCGGACTTGTATCCAGTGACCTTTATTGGCCAAGGAAATGATAGCAGCCGGTCCTGGTCGGACTGAGCGTTGATGCTCATCAGAATCCTTATATAGCTGCAAAACCGCTCTGTCGAGATCCTCAATGGACAGAAGTTCGTGCACATCAAAGCGTACAGCCCCCATGACAATGAAAAAGGCATATTTCAAGGTAATCTCAAACTATTTCAAGAGGTCAGCTAACCATGTCAAACAATCTTCAGGTCCTCTTACATCTGCATCAGCGGTCCAATTCGAAGACTGTTTTTCTTTCTGGATCTTTCTCAGAGCCGACTTAAGGCTCCAGGCATAATATAGTTGTGAAGCAGCCGTATACAGGGAGATTTCTGGAGCCAAAAGAGTGACCATGACCCATTTTGCCTTCTCTAGCAGAAACCGTTGCCATGTAGGCTCAGAGAGCACGTCAAGATGAAGGGCTGTGTAGATGCAGGCGATAAGGGTCAAAATGCAACTTTGAAGAATATCCATTGTGCCTCTGATATTTGGAGTGCCGACCCAAGGTGGAGCAAAGTGGGAACGAAGTTCATCTGTTCCATTGTAATTTATGACGGAGATATTCCATGGCGGGATATTCGTAGAGGAGGTGAGGTGTTCCATATTGACCTCGTCAAGAGAGAGACAAAACAGGGAGATAGAATGCTGAAGTTTCCAAGATACCCGTATGCTTAGTGTGAATTCTAATACTGATTTATAACTTTCAATCTGAAACTTCAGCATACTATGGCGATGTCTGGGCAGCCAATAGGAGGACGGTATTTACCCCTGTATTGGTCGAGCGGTATGACAAAACACCAGAAGCCACCGAGTTTTCTCCGCATCGTGACATTGAATCGAAATCTCGAGGAAATCCAAGGTTCATTCTGACCCTATGTACAACAGCCCCTCAGTATTCGTGTTCCTACCGAAGCTCAGAGAATGGCCTTGAATTCAACCGTTGTCGAGTCAGGTCCCGGATCTTCAAATGCCCCTCACCTCGAACTCGTCAACGGTCAAGTTCCATGCCGTGACGCAGTTGTGTCATGGAAACTTCCAAAAGTTCTACTTTTAGGCGAGGAACGTCACATCAACGGTTTCGAATTCGATTGCGCTACGCATGTGGTATGCAGTGAGTCCTTTTGTCCGCACACAAAGGATCGTGCAACTGATCGACTGAAAAGAGTATCAGACGCTCGACAACGACAAGTGTTTGCTCAAATTGGTGCCCAGCACGACTACGACTATCCTTTCCCTTTCTGGCGCTTTCTTGGCAAGACGATTTCCCTGACGCTGTTCAAAAATGATACTTCACTTGAGATATTGAGTTTTACAAGGGTGAACGACCGCAAATTCGTTGGGTTTTGAGAACAAGAACTATCCGAAAAACAACGAAGGCACAGACATTAATATTATTGAAGTGAGTCTCAAGAGACCACAGCCTAATGAGCCTGGGGAGATCTTTTGAAGGCCTGCTAGGGGCATTATCATACAGAGGCTTCGGGAATGGAAGGATCGCGAGGTTACACTTCGGGACTTTGAGGCTGAGATGAAACACAGGGCTACAGGAGCCCCTTTCGGCCCCTTGACAGGTTCCTTTGGTCGGTGCTCGACGGGTAGATAGCGTCTCTTGTTCCACGGAGCCAACTCAACCAGCGCTTTCGGATGTTCAACGAATGCTACTACGTCTGAGCCCTGTAGATCATCTATCCTTGTGATGATTTGAAGTCCGAGTCATCTCCCAACCTAGCATATACCAACATGGCCATTCTCGTATCTCCTACAGGTTATCGGGGTTCAATTTGTTCCCGCCGAGGGTTGGTACTGCAACGAACTGCATTAAAACCCTCAGCTAGCATAAGTACTCTATGATTATGCCGATCTTATACCATGTTTACAAATGAAGAAAGTTTAATTCCTGGATCTTCATTACGCCGGCCGGCAACCTGTTTTCATTACTCACGCGATTCAGTTCCATCTTCATTTAGTAATTGTGGCGTCAAGCTTTCCTAGCCTCCCCGGCAGTGACATCCTAACGACATGGGTTGTGGGCTGGAAAATAAGGCAGCGAATTACCACGCTGGCGCCCAATGGCAGCAGGAACCCAACTCTCAATTGAAGAGGTGAGACGACCAGCTTGACCAAAAGTGAGGCCTTCCCAATTGGTATGTTCAAGGCCTGTTTCTTAAACAAAGAATGTCTTTCCAGATGAGATAGAACGCTGATAGTGCTATTGAGTGTTTCGTCTATCTCTTGCTTGCAATTGCCCCTCTCAGCCTAACTTTGAAGTCAATCTATCTCCATCTCCATATCCATCTCATCAAGAGATCTTCTGTACGGAGGTCCCGGTCGAAAGTTTCTATCCTCGCCTAAAAAACGCTAATAGCTCAATCCCTATCGGTACCTATAGGTACATAGGCTCTCTGATCTTCCAGGGGACTAACTACTATAATATAGTAGCTCAAATTAGCTACAGGGTATATATGTCCACTAAAATGTTATACTTAATAAGGCTTATAGTGATCTTTAGATTGAGTTAAAGTACTGAAGTATCTCCCTTATTTCTGATTGGCTGAGACACCAGCTTCAATTATGTCATCAGGACAATACTTTCGACAGCGACCCTCCGTACAACGAGCTAAGAACTCGAGATAGGCAAACACCAACGAAGTGATTACCCTTATCTTGATAGCCCATCTGAACCAACCGGTAATGGCTGTTTCACAAAAAACCCTTCGGACATGAATAATTGCCAAGCACGGCCAAAGGTAACCCCCGCGTCGATTATGACTCGGACCCTCTTTCATATGCCGTTAGGGGTTCAATAAGCCAAAACCACGCTAGCATTACTCGAGAGCTGTTTACGTGCAGCAATTTAAACTTTTGGCATTTTCCTTGGCGTACTGTGCGAACTGATTACTCTTCTCGTTTCAGTAAGGCTGCATGCTTCTTACGCCCAAACCCCCGTCAGAGAACACTGCAAGATCTCATCAGTGGCGTACGGGAAGTCAGCATTCTATCGGATATTCCCAGCTGATCAATAAGCCAAGATCCTCCCCTAACGGCTCATCAAGTCCACAGCAAACCGTATCCGGAGGATCCCCCCTGTTTGTGTTTTTTCCTTCTCTTCAGGGGCGAAACCCCTACGCTGAGGACATGACACAGGACTCGTTACGACGTCAGGGACTGGTATATGACGAATGAGAGGTGCCGGAGGGATATCATCCTACCTGGGCATAATGTCGATCGACAGGGTTCCCCGGAGACGGTCTGTGAGATCTACAGTCTACATACGACGTCGTCTGTTTTTAGCCTGGTCTTGCTGCTGTTGGTCTTGAGTTAGTGCACTGACAGTTCGAGAAAATGAGTAGTAATGCCTTTTCCCCTGTTTCTTCATCTTTGTAGTGCTGTAGATCCTATTTCTTAGCTTCTTCCTCATTACAGCTCGTTCCTTGATTGTCTTCCCAATGCATTCATATAGATATTAGCCCTGCGGGACTTTTCTTTTTCGTTTATCTCTTCTCCATTTACCAGCGACTGGGTAATTGGGCAGACCCATCGGTACTGATATATGTCTCAGTATCCTTCTGCTTGGCCTTCTTCTGCCACTCCGACTTTTGCATTCATTCGCCAACAATGGCCGCCGCAACACACTACACGCCCGATGCTGGGGTGATGAGCTCTCAGATCATCACCTATTCTGTCGCCACAATTCTCCTGGTTTGTCGTCTGATATCTCGAAGGCTTACACATGTTGCATTGTGGTGGGATGACTTCTTCGCTATGCTGTCCTGGGTGAGTTGTACTTGTCCCTCTGATGGTATCCACTTACTGATCTTTTTTCTCCCAAGATCTCTGCTTCTCTCTACTTTGGCTTCACGATTTACTGTAAGTTTATGAATATCTTTATCACTTATCAATCTCCATCAAGCCAGTCAAGTCACAGCATGCTAACCTCTCTCCAGGGGCTGTGAAAATGGGTCTAGGTCATGTGAAAGCAGACGTTCCTCTACCAGCAGAACGGGTCGAGGAGTACGCTCGATTCGGTCTATTTATTGCCGAGTTTACCTACGCAATGTCTCTTGGCTTCTCCAAGCTTGCTATCCTCGGCTTCTACTGGCGCCTGTTCAGTGTCTCCAACATCCGAATGGGAATCCGCATCCTTCAGGGATGCACTGTGATCTGGCTCACCATCCGAACCTTCATGACCATCTTCCACTGTATACCTGTCGAAGCCTACTGGAACCACAATATCAAGAACGCCGTATGCAACATTGACCCTGCCAAGTTTATGTTTGGCACTACTCTGGTTCACCTTATGCTTGAGATCGCTGTTTTGTCGTTGCCTGTATTTCAGGTTAAGAACCTCAAGCTTCGCACGGGCCAGAAGATCGCTGTCGTGGCTTTGTTCATGTTTGGTATCTTGTAAGTGTTCATCATCTTCACCCAACTATTTCTCGTTATCTTGGGTTCGCAGACAACTAACTTGGTTTTCCTTGCAGTGTTTGTGTGGCGTCGATTATCGTGCTTATTGAAGCGATCAACCTAAACCCTAAAACGACTGAAATGGCGAGGGATATCAGAGGAGTCATCATCTGGGCTGGCACAGAAGCTTACCTGGCAATCATCTCTTGTAAGTCACATATAACCCCAGCCAAGTATCATGATTGTCTTCAATACTAATCTTTCCTCAACAGCTTGTCTCCCCATCATCCGACCTATCTTCCGCAAGTTCATCTCAAGCTCGATACTTTCATCCAAGTCCAACTCAACTGGTCCCAATCCTATCAGCGGCTTGACTAGCAGCAGGGGTATCAAGCTTACCCACGTTACTCGAACAAAAGAAATCGACGACAACAGTTCGCAGCGACAACTTGCCGAGCTTGAAGACGGATCATCTGGAGACATGGACTTCCACGGCTATCCAGAACGCGTCGCCAATCACAATACCATCATCACTAGCTGCGCCGATGAGAGACCCAACAGCCACGCACACAATCCGAGTGTGCAAGGCATCCAAGTCAAGAATGAGACTAGAGTATACTATGAGTAAGTGGTCGTCAGAGAAGGGATATTGTGGAATTCTTTGCGTTGGTGGAATTAAAGTAGCCTCTTCAGGCTATCATCGCAACTTGGCAATGTATGATATGAAGTATCATGATAGATACCAAACTTCGAACATATTGATACACAATGTCTTTCTATTGGCAAGAAGCATCATATTAGCCTGTGTAAATGGATATAGCCGGCGAGTTCTTACTTGTTTATCAGGAACTTCCCGACAAGGCTCGGTGGAAAGTCAAAGCAATCCTGATGTCTTGACATACTGCCCATGAATGAAAATCTTCAACGAGATGTTCAAGGGACTCGTTGGCCGCAAGTCTGTTAGAAGCTCATGCCGCAATTGAGTCAGTATAGAACCTGTTTTCTTTGATAATTAGACCAAACGCGGTGCCTATTTAGTGATGATGACTTGTCAAAACTTGCATGATCCTTTGTTCAGAGTCAACCCCAACAACAAATATTCACATACACTTATCACTCTGAGAAAACGTGAATATCCAACGCTCTAAAGTCTGTGAATATGAGTGCATCATTAATTGCCTTTTAAACCCTCCCCGTGAAATGACCTCTGTCTTGCTGACCTGACAGCTTCTTCTCTCTCGACCTTCAGACCCGTGACGTCAACCCATCACGTGGAACCCCATTCCCAAACGCGCCCGCTTATGTATCGACATCTTCAACCTAACCGACAGCGATTCCCAAACTCAAAATGGAGCTCCTCTCAACTGAACTCCTCTCCATAATCGCAGCAGAAGCTGCAGCGTCCGGACCACAAATTGACATCAACGCAGTCTTCGATGTCTGGGATTCTGACGACACATTGAAAGTACCCCGAACGTTATCACGAGATAATTCACTTGCTCCATTCGCCACTGTTTCACGCAATTGGCAGCTCGCTTTTGAACCGTTTACTTTTCATACACTTGTTATCTCGCCAAAGAGGCTAGTTGAGGCGGTGCAGCACGGATATCTCACTCAGCAACGACTGGGGTATGTTCGCTTCATTGCAGTTCCTATCACCTTTCCGCTTCCGCGGCCGTGGGATACTCCCATCGTGTTCCCTCCTGAACTAGGTACAAGAAAGGAATTTGTGAGAGCTAGAGATGACACCGACGATGCTTCATCCGAGGATGAGGTGGATGAAGGTGACGAAGACGAGCTTGATGACGATGGCAATGACTATATTTCTAATGTAATCGACTTCCCCCACCCAAAAGCAAGAGGCTACGATGAAACATTCACCAAAGTACTCAAACTTCTTTTCAACGCCCTCAAAGTGGCTCCTGTCCATGAGAACAAACAACCATACATCGACATACGCCTCGGTTTCCCAGTCCCCCGGGAATACGGATTGAGCCGCATTTCCAGCCCTGAAGAGATGGAAGCAAATACCCTAGAGGGTCCCTGGCTTACATCTGTCTATCTTGATATGGGCCACGAAGTTGAAGAGCTACCAGAGTTACCGGCGATAGCTACATGCAGTTTTGAATTCGTATCTTGGAGTTTATGCTTCGAACCTCACACGTCATGCACCATTGCAAGCAAGATGCCATGTCTGAATAAACTCAAACTTCATCTCAGTGATAGGGAGTGGAAAGATCAGCGTCTCAGGAATGAGCTGAGAACGAGTAAGTTCTCCGAAGGCTTTCTCACGGAGCTGCTGACACTTCTATAGAGCTCGCAAGTTCGCTATCTATCTTGCCACAGAGCATCTGCGATTTGAACTTTCATTATTCACGAGGTATACCCCGGGATCACTCACACATGCCCACGAGTATACTAGATCCAGAAGAAAACTGCGATCACCTTAGCCAAGCGCTCTTCAACTTCTCGCAGCGAGAGAACATCATCCGATTCTCAGCAAAGGGAAGCTTCGAATTGAGCATAATGGGGCCACCAACAGAAGCTCTATCTACCAGTCCCGGCTGGTCCAAACTCGAATACTACGAGATCGGCTTTATTGCAATATCCCCCGCGGGAAAGTGGCTCGCGGTACCCTATAAGGACGATCCGAACACTGACATTTTCAAAACTAAACGATGGGGTGCACCGAGTGAGCGGTCGCGAGGTTATTTCTCAAGTTTCGACGTCAATGAATTCAGAGGTCCAATTGATCCAGACTATGCACATGAACTACTCTGTGCTGCAGGACAGGCAGCTTCTCACATGCCCCGGTTACAACGAATGGGTATCAATGTTGGTATAATCGGGGGATACAGAGTCTCTTACACCAGCGCCAAAGTTGAGCCTTGTATCAGAATTGTCGGAAAGAAGCTTCAGCCACCAATGGAAGACATGCTTCGAGTTTGGCGTCGCGTAGCACATGAGCATGGCCAGAAATTCGTCCTTCGATGGAAGGATACAGCCAGGATAAAGACAAGAATGGAAACATTCGAATAATTTGGTCATGAGACTTTTGTATTAAGATCATAAATGATGTATGAGAATCAATGGGTATCAATGTTGCTGGTCGGGTCCCGTGTTTCCCCCTACTAAATAAAACGTCCTTTATCCTGAACTCCTCCCAATGATATGCCGTAATGCAAATGAGTTACATCTGTTCGATTCGAGGTCGCTCTGCGCCTCTTTGATTGGGGCGGCGGCATCCTCGTAAATAAAATGGTTGGTCTCGAGACCATATTTTAGCCAAGTCGTCGTGTCAGAAGACGCGCTGTCAACCCAACTCAAGCGCCCTATGACGAATGGCGAAATAAGTAAAACGACACGGCTAAAGTTATTTATTGCCGTGGTGGCTTTGTGGCGCTGTTAGCTTACGGAAGCATCAGTGTCGGGTGATGGCTTCGGCATTTGCATTTGGGGAACTCGTAACAGCGGTGAGGGTCGTGCTCCAGTGGCTGTTTGACGAGCTCAGGGAGGCGTTGTAGTTATGAATTATGTTTTTGGCGTGTGATGAATTGTCCTGCGATGCGTTAGAATTGACGGGCGAGATAAGAGGAGGTTACTGACAGTAGTCGAGGAAGTTTAGAGGGCTGGCATTTTGGTGACGGCCTCCCGACTGTGACGATGCGTTGGTACTGTACGTTTGTACGTGGTTCATTTGAATGGGAACGTCGCTCCCTGTTCGCGTAGAGGAATTTCGTTCGATTGATTCACATTCGAGCTGTGAAGGGTCTGGTGGTGGGGTTTCGGGTTCGCCGACGATGTGCATGCAATTGCAATCGCTGTGCTGGACGAGTAACACCAATTTATTCAGCACCACGAATTCCATCTTGAGTTTTATGCTGTACACGACGGGTTTGTAGGTTGTTTGGATGTTGAAGTGGCTCATGTACTGCGTGAGGATGAGGCTGATGTCGAGGAGGATGACGAGGATGTTGACGATGATGAGGTACCGCATAATCTTGCGCTCCATTTTCTTTCGCACGGCGAAGATCGGTTTAAGGCCCCGCGATGTTTCCCAGATGTAGAGACCTGAGATGATCGTTTCTTGGATGCAGAAGCCGGCGAGTTGAAGCCGTTCGTAGACATTGAAGGCGCCGATGAAGTGGCTCGAGTGTTTGGTGTTGCTTCCGAGGAAGAGGACCGTCGTCGGAACATGTAGTATGAAGAAGTTGATGATGATCATGTATAAAACCCATCGCGTCTTCGACTTATCCTCAACGATGATATGTAGCCGAGAATAAAGCACGACAGATTGACCGGTGACCATACCATACCAGCCCACGCACGTCAAAACGCAGAGCAAGAAATTCGGCCCCAAGCTGTAGTACCTCAACACGACAACAATGCTGTGCAGCAGAATCCCCAGCGTCGCTACCATCATACTCCAGAAATAAAGACCATCGTGCCGTTTGAAGCGGCTCAGTAGCGAGATGAGAATCTCGAGACAGTTGTAGCACGCGATGGCGAAGAGGCCCGCGATGACCATGTTTACCGGCAACGACACGGCAATTGGCCCCGTCTGGCCTGCCTCCCCAGACTCATCGGCCATGATTTCGGCGGTTCTAACGGACGTACAACGGTCATTAAGGAAAAGTAAATTGACGATGGTGATGGCAAAGGGAGAAAGGAAAAGAGCTTGGGTGCTACGTTGATATGGATGGTTCCCCGTCGATCTGGTGCGTCATCTTGTGGCCGCTGTTCATTCATTAACTATACGAATAACCTGTTCAGTTAATCGTCATCAGCTCCCCCCTGCATGGGGCATGGAGGGAAGCGAACGGACCCAAAATTGATGCTTCAAGGATGTAACCGCTAAAGCTCAAGCGTGAGCCGGACATGATTCAAGGCCTCAGACGTTATTGTTAGCCCAATCATCTATGTCTCAGCCATCAAACGTGTGCTCGTGGCTTGGACAAGGATAAATTGAAGAGGAAAACGAGCATAAAACTCGGTCAGTCCGAGCCTCAACTGCCAATTGACATGAGGTGATTTGCCAATGAACAAGACACGGACACCGATCCGTTGGGCCGGTAAAAGTTTAACCAGGGGGGGATGAGGGTTTATCGACGCGCCAACCGCGTTGGATAGAAAACTCCCTGAACCCAAGAAATATCTTTATATAACATTTGTCCGCGGCTTCGCGAAGTATGTGAGCTGTCAAGTTGTGACATTCTACCATTTCAAGTCTGGAACCTGGGAGAGGTCATCAGGAGAAATGCTGCAAGGATGAATGACAACGGGACCATTATTCAGAGTTTACATGCAAAGCCACGAAATATCCTTGAGTGACAGTCACAGCCTGTAAACATCGACACCCCTTCTACTTCACCAGTAATTAACGTCTCAAATATCAGACGTAGAGCTTGAACAGTCAGATAAATGTCACAGTAATTGCCTCGAGTTTAACAGTAAAAAGTGACAGTCATGAAGCAAGAGTCAAGGTGAATGACTCGCGATATGCATGTTTTAAGCGTAGGTCACAGCGCAGCGCCCGTAGCTTGATGCCCTCGGGCAATTCCATGCCCACCAGTGATCGAGATGCAGTGTCCACCAATGCGCCATCAATTTTATGCTCTCGTTATTGTGTGGTTGCTCAATGGTAAGTGTTGTCTCAATTGGGACTTCATCACAGAACGCCTCTCAGCACTTGCAAGGGTGAGTACCGAGTTCCGTCTCACGGAACGGAACTACCGGGGCCAAGACCGTTTATTTCTTCAATGCAGATTGAGGCAATTATCCCGCTTTTGCTTACGTATATACAGAATGAAATTTTAAGCTTTAGTTAGTTAGGATAACTTGTCAGATTTCACTGCCACTTTTCTGAAAGCCTAAACCCGCCAGACCAGACCAGCTCAGCTCATCCCAGCCCCACCCCCTGTTACAGTCAAAGCAACAAACAGCCTAACAATCTCCATCCGCGAGCTATTGCCCTCCGCCTCAAATTAGAGCCACAATATACGAAATCCGCTTCAATCAAATCACCTGCCTGACATCTCATGTGTAGCACATCTGCAAGGGACGATATCATTTGCCCCATTCAGTATCGTTCGTTTCTATGATCGTCCCGGGCGCGAATCTCACGGGTGATGCATCCGGGGCGAGCCTTGGGCACCAAGTGGTCTTGGAGCTGAGGGGAATTAGTGGCAAACTTCAAGCATACTGTAAATTGCGTATGCCAAGTAACACCGAGACTTTACATGGTCTCTGATCGACTTGGATCCTTGTAATGACAGCTGTTTCGGGGTTCACGATGCTTGGCGCTGCATGCTTTCAATGATATGTCCGTCGCTCTGTTCCCAGGGAAAGCTTTGCTCCAATGACCGGATTAACTTCTCGTGGTGTGGAGATCTTGGCGTAATAACAGCTTTGAACGGCTCGGGGTGGCTGACCATCCCAGGTGTGAATAGGAGTTCAGGTTGGGCACCATTTTTGTCCTTTCTGATGTGCAATACAGCGAGAGACTTTGCGATGTTGAGAAATAATGCATTGTCAGCCAAGACACGCCCCGGGCATACGCGGCGCCCAAAGCCGAATGTGTACGTGTGCGGATCTTGTTCAGGCTGACTTCCGTTGGTTGACAAGAACCGCTCCGGGTTGAATCGCATTGGTTCGTGGTGGACCTCAGGGTCATGGGAAAAGTACCTATACACTGTTAAATCAGGAACAAATCCTGACAAGAAGTACTTACCAGATATTTGGCATGATCAGGGCGTCTTTGGGGATAAAGTATCCTTCAAACACATCATCAACGGTGCTCGTATGAGGTAGGCCCATGGGAGCAACTGGGTGCCAACGAAGAATTTCCTTGACCATGGCGTCGATATAAGGTAGGCTTGACCGATCTGAACAATTTGGCAGCCTCTCGTTGCCAATAACACGATCAATCTCCTCCTGAGCTTTCTGTTGGACATCGGGATATAATAGCATCGCTAGAAAGAATAGAGAGATGGAAGATACAGTCTGATGTTGTTAGAGGGCTTCGATTCAAGGATGGTCAGGAACATACCGTGTCAGCTCCCGCAGCGTAAAGTGACAAAGCAGACCATTTAGTCGTAAACCTCGCTTCCTCAGTCGAATCGCCTGCTTCGAGAAGTCGTGAGACAAATGAGTTATCCTGCTTCCCCGAGGCATGTTGGTGCTTGACAAAAGCATAAGGCTTTTCAGTAAGATCGTTCAGCTCTGAAGACCATTTCTTGGCAAGTCTCTTGAAGTTCGCGCCTGGAACCCAGGCTGGTACGTATCGTACTGGGGGCCGTCAATGGTTTACACAGGCAGGGGTTTTGTCGAGGCAGCTTACAAAGAGGCAGAATATCAACTAGAAATGCACCCGGCACACCAGCGGCTGTTACATCATCCATGGCCTGGCCCGCCATTTTGATAAGAATGTCTTCCTTGAACGGCTCAGCTGTATATCCGTAAGCGATCTTCAAAATCACTGAGCCCGCTTCCCTTGATTCATGTTAGCGTAGTCTCCCAGCTTCACTGAGATTTGAGCAAACCGACTTCCTTATATGATCCATGAACCTCTGTGGATCATCCAAGGCATGCAATAAAAAATGAGCAACCTCGGCTTCTTGCAATCGATCGTACTTGGCAGCGGCTCTTTTCGATCCGATTATACGAGCCATGTTCTTCCGATGCGTTCTGAATCGATCGTTGTATGGTGAGAATCCAAGTGAATTCTCCCAGCCAACCCTGTATGCATCAGACGTGGTTTGCTATCACAGAGCAGCGGCGACTCACATTTCACCCGCCATCATAATTTTGGGCCTGGAAGAATGCTTTGCTGATCTTTTGTCCAGCAGCTGTGATGCCAGTCTCCAGCTGTTTATGATGATGATTGTCTGTCCCATCACAGTGATGGAGCTGATAGGACCTATTGAGTCCGAGTCAGTGTTATTTGGGTCTATAGTCCTGCTTCCTGGAGTTCTACCGTAACTGTCCTTGAACTTCAGCCAGTGATGCGCTTCAAACACGCCCGGCGGCGGAAGATCGTTCAGGTTTCCTACCAAAGGAAGACCTTTCGGCCCCGGAGGAAGAGGGTGTCTCTTTGAGTTATTGTGAATCACTCCAACACAGATATAAACGAGAAATCCAAGGGCAAACCCCAAAAAGAAGGTCGATATCTCAAACATGACCGCGATACTTCAACAAACGGACAAGGACACAAAGGAACCAGCAGCAGGAAAGGCAAGATATATGTTTCACGTGCATTTCTGTTCAACCAACACACATCAAATTGAGGGGTTACACTTGAAGTCTGACAAGAATCTTATCACCATGCATATGCAGCCCGTTTCCTGCCGAATCATCGACTTTGTATTTCGCTGGTGATTCATCCGGGTAATATCTCCGTTCTCCAGACGAGTAATATTCTCCACTGCTGGATGGGAAATCTCGCTTCTCTCGGAAGGTACCGCTCGCAAGTTGCTTCTTTGTCGTCTGATGATGTTGGTTCAGCTCGTTTTCTCGGAGGGACATTGCCAGACTGGGAATTTGCTGCGGTGGCATGTTTACATTCGCGTAATGGGAATAATGAAAAATGCTTAAATATAATAATTACATATACGTTCTTAGCTCATTGAATGACGTTGCATCATAACTTGGTATGGGAAACGACGAGGCTAAGCATAAATACCTGTCTCAATCCGTGTCCTGGCAACTTGCGGCAAGGTCGTTGAGCTGTTTACCAAACCAATAATCGTTGAACTACTCAGAGAACCTCAACTCGACTTTCCGGCAGATATCTTCAATCCTCACCGAAACGCCAAGCTATGCTGCCTGTGCGCTTCACCACTCACGATCATGAGCGGGAGTCGGACCGGGATAGTTATCCACTTCACGAGATCTGGGGCTTTATCCGAGTAGGCAGCTCCCATAAGCGCTAGACGAAGTTGGTGATAAAAACGCATCATTTAAACCGCGAAGAGCTGTCAAAGTCAACGTGGCCTACCAGGTGTATTATTTTTCTCGATCGCCATGTCTTCACACCCAACACTAGATGCCCTTCCCAGTGAGATCCAGCTCCAGATCTTTTCTCAGGTCACAGCCCATGACCTAAGCACCATTGCCCGTACGTCCAAGCGCCTCAACGAAATTGCAACACCGCTTCTCTGGAATGATATTGAACTCCATGAAGAGGGCTACCACGAGTCCAGGCACGAGCTTAAAGTCCCTCCTCCAGCACGGGATCCAGCGCGCCGGCCTTATCACTCAAAGCAGAAATGGGGAAATGGGCAAGGTGCGTGTATGAAGGCTGCTCAGTTCTTCGAAATACTGCAGACGATGCATAAAGAGAACCCGGATCGGCTGCAACAGATTACTCAGCGTGTAAGACATTTTTGTACCGTGATTGATCCCTCGTGGAGGCCGGTGGATAAGGATAATGATTCCGTCGATACTGAGGCCATTCAAGTCTGGCATCTTTTACCGTATCTTTCCAACTTGGAAACCTTGGAACTATACGGAGACTACTACTATTCCCAAGAGGCCGAGGAGAAAGTTTCTAAAATTCTTGGATCTCCTCCAAAACTTCGGTTCCTCAAGCTCTCGGGGTACATGCCACCAGAAGTACCAGCATGGCTACTCAAAGCAGGAGATACTCTAGAGCGCCTGGAACTCGACATGTTGGACCGACCCATCTCAACATGCCTATCGAATGATCCCCATTTCACTCCTCTTCAATGTGAGAAGATAAATACGGATGATGACGGTGTTCCTGGGTCAGATTACGGAAGTCTTGTAGATGATATGATCATCCCTCGGCCCTTGGGGAATATTTTTACAACCTATGGTGACTACAAGTTGAAGTTACCGAAACTGAGACATTTGTTCCTTGGCTAGCCAGCAGAATCATGCTACACGAACGATTTCGTAACATATTGTTGGTCAAAACGTGCCGAGTCGGCATGTTACGATGATTGGCTTTGGATCCTGGAGGCTTCTATTAAAATACTTGAGACGTTGGTTCTGGAGCAGAGACCAGCGGCTGATTATATCGAGGGTGATGGCTATAGCGAAGACATGTGGATGAACGAAATGGCATGGTCCCATGCAAGTGAGATACTTCTTGAGATGGTCG
The DNA here is from genome assembly GCA_002234235.1 of Fusarium hostae. Taxonomy (NCBI): domain Eukaryota; kingdom Fungi; phylum Ascomycota; class Sordariomycetes; order Hypocreales; family Nectriaceae; genus Fusarium; species Fusarium hostae. Next base: position 44,141 of record NJCR01000908.1, read on the forward strand.
AAACAGTGATATCATCTGAGACTAAAGAGCTATGCTTGAGGCGGATATACCTGTATGGTATAGTCGCCGGTCTAGAAGAGGATGGTACACCGTTTCTGGATTTCCCTGCGGGCAAGTTTATGCAAGTTTTGAAGGATCGAGGGGTTGCATGTGAAGCGAGACGGGGAAAGTGGTGTTTCTTTGATAAACAGTCTGGAGCTGTGAATTGGTGCCCTTAGGGTTCGGCGTATGAGTATGAAGATGATGAGGGTGAGGATATGGACGAGAGTAAGGATGAAGATGCTGAACCAAAGGCGAAGTGGGATACTGTACTGGCGAAGGTTTGAAGACTGAAGGCCTGCCATGTTTAATTTGAGCCAGATTTGTTAATGGATTGTTAAGCATTTACCAAAATCCATTTCTTTCATAAGTTGTTAGCTAAGATTCCCTTCCATCGGGCAGATGTAAGCCAGTCCCGAGACATCTCGGTCTCTCCAACACAACGCCGTACCCCACATTCATAAAAGGTATTGCGTAATGATCAAGATCTCACAACCTCCAAACATCATCAATATTCATAATGTCCTCCTTCGCGGTAGTAAAAGACATCGACCATCTCGTCCTAACCTGTAATGACATTTCCGCGACTATAGAATGGTACACCAAATATCTCGGCATGAAATCCGAGACTTTCACATCCGCCACAGACCCCTCATCTCCACCTCGCAGCGCCTTGAAGTTCGGCACACACAAGATTAATCTTCATCAACGAGGCAAAGAGTTTGAGCCCAAGGCGAGAACTGCTTTGCCTGGTACTGCTGATTTGTGCTTTATCATTGAGGGCGGGACGGATCTGCAGGGCTTGATTGAGGGGTTTGAGAAGGAGGGTATAAAGGTTTTGGAAGGGGGAAAGGTGGTTGGTAGAACGGGGGCTATGGGAGAGATTAGGAGTATTTATGTTCGTGACCCTGATGGGAATTTGATTGAGTAAGTCGAAAATCATGGTTTGGATCACTATTTCTTTGGAACTCGCTGACCCATTACAGACTCTCCCAATACTCGACTTGAGGGTCATATATGTTTTATATTAAAGTTGCCTTGCATGTAGAATACTAGACTTTTCCTTTCGTGCGTGGGATTCAAGCATACAAAAGCCGAAGATCGCCTATTCTCCGTTTGCTTATTCTATTTCTGCCCATAATTGGATATCATCTCATCACGAGAATCAAAAAGCTTCATATTCTTCGCCGAATAGCAAATAGCAAGCTGAAGTCGCATCCTATAGGGCGGCCTTAGCTATCCAGAAAATATCTGAACTATGACTAATCTTCACTACATCGGTATTTGCTTTGTCCGACTTTTGCGCAAATTTATAGTGGTCCAGGAGCAGTTGGTTTTCAAACATACTCCACATGCCAAGGACATATCGTGGGTCGTTGCAAGTCCATAAGACTTCTGGGCCTGTTTCTTGTACTTATTCACCAACAAAGCCTCGGCAGCTGACCTGGTGGGATCTTATGGTTGGAAGAATATCGAACTGTCTAACTTGGGAGCCTTGACCTATCGGTATTTCCTCTAAACGACAGATACGTCAAGTTGCAAGTTGCTGGTCCTTTATCGCTGTTGATGAGTTGTGCATCACGCCCTAGAGCTTACGTACAAACATATCAAAAGATTGGAGATGCACAATGTGCATTTCTCTCGCTCGTCAGCCTGTTTACAACGCATATCAATTCCAACAAAGTGGCTGGCTGAGCAGCTACTCTCGAATCGGACGCAGTGAGACTTGACCCTCACCTTGACTCACGCAAGCTTCGCATGAATCTTGTCCCGGCAATCTCAGTTTCGACATCCAGTTCCTTGGTAGCAACCCGCAATACAACTGTCGTCACGACCAAGCCCCATTGAAACTGAAGGTAGTGTCCTCCTTTTCCGATTATTATCGCAAGGAAAAGTGGGAGCGGCATCTTCAGCGTGAGATCAGCAGGGACTATACCCAGATTATGGAAGAGCTTATCTCCCGTTTCCCACTCCAGACCAACCAGACTCCCAGTCACGATCTACTAAGTGCCGATCAGCCAAGGGCACGTGGGGCAAATCTGGCTTTCGGTAGATCGCTGGAGGCCTACTGAACCTGCGGTCAGGAAGTGAAGAGGTATACAGAGTAGGAGTATGAGAAGACTTGGCATAGGTCGTAAGACCATGAGGTCAGTGGTTCATGTCTCTAGCCTGCCTTTGCAGGAATCCAAGAACCTTTAGCCCAGTATCCAAAACGTCTTCCATTCCCAGCCCTCCCTTAAACCACATGCTGCTCTACCAAATCACAGTAAAAAAACACAAATCGCAAAAGCAAAGTTGTTGAGACTCCTGCAGTAGCGGCGACCGGATCTTGCAAAACAAGTCAAAGATCGTCGATTCTACTGGACCGAAATGTAGCAATTTCACCAGCACAAGTCAGTGATGCAGATCGAAACATAAAGGGTGGGGCTTGCTCTACTCAGTGCGGCTAAGATCGACACTACCGGGCTGTGTAAGGCTAGGAACCCGGTAGGTCCAGCTCCCCACAGTTGGACTAGACAAGATTTCCGAAATATAGGGACTGGACGTTGAGAGGTTGAGAAATGATGGCTGAGATGGTTTGTTTGATAGGCGATGCCCGTTGGTGCAATGGTCAAGCACCTAGGCAAGCCCCCCAGCGGCAATGCAGGAGGCAGTGGGTTTAAAACCTGCAAAGGGTATCATTAACCTCTCATTAAGATAGGCCTCTAAGGTAAGCTTGATATACTGATTAAGGCTAAGGTAAAAAAGCTAGCCTATTATTAGGCTATAATAGCAATATAATTAAGGATTATAGAGAATATAGTTAATTACTTATAGTTAATTAATATAATTAATTTAAATTAAATAAAGCTTAATTTTTCTTATTTAATAGATAAATAGTAAAGATATACAGAGTAAGAAGGTAATTAAATTCGGTTATAGTTAAATTGTAAAGAGGAGGAGCCCCTAGTTAGTGCAGGTAACTAATAACAACTCTATGTAAAGTTTAATAGGCGATGATCGCACTTTACTGTCATTTGTGTCAAAGATTAGCCTCGCGTGCTGGTAGAAGGTGGTGAGTAGATCTGGTGATATTCAGAGTTCAAAACACATACAGGCAGTATAACGAGCTCAAAAATCATACTGTTATCAAGTTTCAGCGTAGCATCTACTTTTCAATGACAATTCAAGTATCTTAATCACTCAAAACCCCGTACGGCGTAGATCTAGCCTAAGACTCAATATGCCGCCTGCTCCCCGGTGGGCACAACACCACACTAGCTATCACGACTCCATGCGAACAGAGTGATCGACAAGACTACTGACTTCTAGTGACAACCTCAATCTCTTTTCCAAGGTACTCCCTTGGCTTGAAACCTCTATATAAGGACCTCTCTTCACCGCGTCAAATCTATTCTCATCATCATCACATCATCTCAACTGTTCTTTACACCACACTCCTTCGAAAACTTTCTTCTAATTCCCTTCCAAACCACATTCAAAATGAAGGCCACTTTCTTCTCCGTTTTCGCCCTTGCCATCTCGGCCATCGCCTCCCCTGTTCCTGAGGCCAAGAAGGACACCCGCTCTGTTGAGCAGGTTAACGGTGCTATTCACAACGCTGAGAACATTGTTTCCAAGGTCGGCGTTAAGCAGATCGTCGATGAGGCTACCAAGTCTCCTGCTAAGCGTGCTGCTATCTCCAGCCCTCAGGAGCTCATCACTGTTCTCAAGAGTGGTGTTAGCAACATCAACAAGAAGACCACTGGTCTGAGTAAGTTATAAATTCTGAATTTGATATTTGGGTTAGTGCTAATGGGTTTAGACTCTATTGCTGAGAAGGTCAAGGCTGGTGATCTCACCAAGGACGCTGGTGCCACCAAGGCCATTCCCGGCTTTGAGTCCGTTCACTTCGAGCTCACTGAGATCGTCACCAAGCTCACCGGTGCTGCTGGTCTCGATGTTGCCAACTCTGATGTCGACACTGTCCTCAACCTCGTTGTCGTCCTCGTCTCTGAGGTCCTCACTGCTGTCAAGACCATCGTCACTGTTACTGGCCTCCGCCCTCAGCTCATCTCTATCCTCCACTCTGTCTTCCAGATCCTCACCAAGGTTCTCGTCCTCGTCATTGGCCTTGTTTCCGCCATTGTTCCTGGCCTGGTTGCCGGTCTTACCCCTCTCCTTGCTGGCCTCGGCAATGGTGTTTTGGCTCCTGTCCTACTTCCCGTCACTGGCCTCCTTGCTGGCCTTGCTGCTTAAATGGCTTCCTTCTAGGTTCAGCTACATTGAGCGCACTATAAGCATATAGCTTTTCAGGTAGATCGATAGCTACATCAGCTTAATTCATCATCATGATATTCTACGGGGGAGGCATCTTGGGTTAATATTTATGGCCAATGGTCTTCTTTGTATATAATTACTCTTATCAACAAAAGTTCACGATATCAAACTGTCACGTCTGTCTCTCTGTGTGATGTATCACTAAACGATTTGCGTGTAAACACGTTACACGTATGAAGCAAATAATTGACTAATCTATCTACTCATCATCGCATTATTCTCAAAATTCCAAAAAAGATATGTGTTTCCCCTCTAGATTTCTCATATCAGTTAGTGCTGATGGCGTCTGTCATCGGGGTTCAGAAATTCCTTGGTTTACGCCCTGTAGCTGACAAAACCTACGTCACATCGAAATGGGGTAAAATGAAGCTTAAAAGGAAAGTCTTTGCATGACAAAACTAACTCGGTCTGTCTTGCGTCCTCCAATTGACAATGGTCGGGTAGATATACAATCTTGCACCGGCGACATTTTCTGCTACCACATTCAGCCCAGGCGGTGCACGCAATGAAAACATCAACATCTCAGTTTGTGAAGATGTTGAGCGGACCGTTATCAATAACTTCAAGTCCTCAAGCAAACAACCTGATTTCCAGCTCGTTCTCGGCGGCGAGTGCTGTATGCTGCCAGCTATTCTCTCTGCCTTCTGGAAACATGCCGACTCGCAGTCTCCGCCTAAGCATGTTGGTCTGATTTATATCGACGCCGATACGGATCTTACCTCACCCACGGACCCAAGCTCTATCGGAACTTTTGCCGGAATGAACATGGCTCATCTGGTTCGGCTACCAGGTGCACTCCCACGTATGGAGCAGTTCTCTCGTCCATCAGGCGAACCTGTCTGCGATGCTTCGAATACAGTCTTCTTCGGCACGAACATGTCTCTTCCTGGAAATAAACCAGAGCACTTCAAGTATCTTTTCGACAATAACTTCAAAGTCGTCAGCTCAGCATCTGTGGCGAAAGATCCTGAGCAACGCGCAAGAGAAACACTTGAGTTTCTGCAAGACAAAGTCGATATCATTATGGTTCATTTGGATGTTGACTCGATTGATCCTGGGACATTTCCTTTAGCGAATGTTCCGAACTTTACGGGTGTGGAGTTCGAAAATATGATGAGGGCGCTCAAGGTGTTCCTTGGAAGTGAAAAGGTTGGAGGTCTTACTGTTGCAGAGGTCAATCCGGACCATGATCCTGGGCTGAAGATGACTGGGAGATTGACTTCTCATATCGTGGGGATGTTGGCTGCAAGAGAGTGAAAACAGCCACCAAGATATACGCTGCATAAAATAGCGATAAAGATACGGAAGATTGATATTCAAAATTCACGCTATGAACACTAGACCTGTATTAGTGTGAAAGGCAAGGCACAGCTTGACGTTGATAGGGCCGCATGCTCAGAGCATTCGTCACCTCAACCAACGCCCCCAAATTTGGGCACGTCACAACTATCCCCGCTTTTCATAGATACCGCCAAGACCATTACTCACTTGCAATTACCATTCAAGACTAACAATTACGGAAGGCCAAATCGACATCTGTGCCAAAATTCATCTCTTAGTAGGCCGACCCCCATACCGTACGGCTCCGTAATTAGATTTCCGTCTTATGCAATATTCCAATTGAGAAGTTATGCCATTGACCAATCAAAAATGCTCACTTAGCCCGTCACGTGCCCTATATATAACTTCGTGATACTTTAATTGTAGATCTGACTTTAGCTTTATTTTCCTCCTCCAAATCCAATGCGCCTCAAGAGGTAAGAAATCCCTACTTTCAACACGTCGCATATGCCCGCAATAGCCCTCTACAACCCAATATATGCCTCATCATTATTGTATACTCAAGAGCTTCATTTTTATTTCACTTTTAAGCAATTTAAAGCATATTTCCCTTCCTATTTTATCCCTCAAGCCTAACCACCAAGGCGTAAGCCTTTAGCCTATATTAAATACCCCCTTACCTTACTATAATATCCTTCTATGCTTTAATATTGCTTTTATTACTATTATATAATTAAGAGCTTTATTTTTATATACCTCTTATTTTTTATTCTTTATATTTTAATATATTATACTTATAACTTTAGGCTAATCTTTAATTATAGTGCCTATAACTATTAATCAGTCCTTATAAATGCTTATGCTACTCTATAATATTATGCCTTGCTGTAAGTCTGCTGCTGCTTATTGAGTACATAAAGCATAAGAGGCTAAGGCTGCTGCTGCTGCTAAAAAAGCCGAAGAGGAGCGTATTGCTGCAGAGGAGAAGGCTAAAGAGGAGCATAATCTTGCCTAGAAGCGCAAGGAATCTCTTACTGCTATCTAGGCTCAGAAGGACACTAAAGCAGCCTATTTTAACTAGGCAGAGACTGATTGCCTTAATAAGCTCCTCACTAAGACTGAAAAGGAAATAGAGAATAAGGAGGCTAAAGAGGCTTATTTAAAAGAAAAGGAGCGGCTCTAGTATGCCCTTTATAGTCTCAAATGCCATTAAGACCTGACCTATATGGCTTTAAAGGAAGCCCTACAATATGATTTAGGCAATAAGACTTTTAAGCACCTAGCTGAGGAATGCTTTAGAATTTCTACCTATACCTTTAACTATAAGACCACTTGCCCTTCTATGAATCTGCAGTTAACTATTTAGGTATATATAAATGCATTAAAGAAATACTCTCATAAAGGCCTTAAGTATATTTCATTTAGAAGTAATAAAGTAAGTCATTTAATTCCTATCTATTTCATATTATATTATATTAATTTAGATAGCTTCCTAAGGAGCCTAACTCCTTTATTTTACATAAGAAGAAGGGCAAGAATATTAAGGCTAAGTATATACTTAACTTCTCCCAGTAAAACTCTGATATAATGCTTTACCACTTATATAGAGCTATACTGCCTTAATTACTTCAGTGCAATAAGTGCTAAGTAGGTAATAGTACATTAGCATACTATTACATCACTAAGAAAAATAAGGGCTATACTAACTGCCTTTAGAATCATTTAGGCCTAATCTACTCCTATATCCTCAAGAGTATATACTTATAGTGCCCTATATATCCTTATACTAACTTTTATATAGCTCTTATTAAGAAATATAAGGCTAAGAATAATGCTATCTCTATTGCTAGCTCCTTAGATAATAACTCTAATAGCGAACTAGATATTATAGAGATCTTTAAAGCCTTTAACTGAAAGCAGTGCCTTATGCTTACTAAATTCTTCTGCCAGGTTATTAACCAGAAGAAGAAGAAGGCTAAGGCTAAGAAGCAGAAGCATAAGGGCCATAAATAAGGTATTTACCCTATATATAACCATTTGAACCAATACTGACTTTTTTTAGCTACTTATAGCTAGATTTTAGGTCTTTATTAATTTTAAAGATATAACTTATAGTTTATAGTTTATAATATTATAACTAGTATATAGGCATTATAGGGTTTATAAAGG